>CM061227.1:36908382-37145401 GCA_030844895.1 Ambrosia x helenae
TGCTTGCCTTCTCGAGCCTTTTATGCCATCATTTTCCATTGCGGTACTCAAGCAGCTTTCTTTGCGCCTTCAAATTTCTCTCTCTGACGAGAACGGAGATGTAGAGAAGGCTAAAAGACCATGGGAGATAGTACCTGCTGGCCACAGAATTGGGACCCCTGTGCCATTATTTAAAGAACTGGTATGTAAAAACAAATGCGTATTTTGATGATTACATGTGCCATAGTGAGAATTATGCTTCCGGCTTACTGTTCTTGTGTGTGCGCGCTATTTTTGTGATGTGCAGAAAGATGAAGAGGTGGAATTCTTCAGGGTAAAGTTTGCTGGCAGTCAAGCTGACCTAGCTGTCAAGGCAGAAGCTGAAGCAAATAAAATTGCTGAACAATTAAAGATCTCGAAAGTTGCAGGTTGAAGTTTTTTTCGTTTCCTTCATGTACCCTTGTTGTGCATGCTTTTCTCTCTTTCCCCTTAAACTTACAAATGAATTTGAATGCATCATCATGTTCAGTCATTCAATGGCCTGGATTACATGTTATTCAAAAAAGTGGAGATTTAGTTCTCTTGTTTGGTGACAGCACAAAACAGTTTTTTTCTCATACAGCGACAGGAACTTCTGTACATACTGATTAAGTTTTAACCGCTGATTAAGTTAAATAAGTTGAATGACTGAATCGAATACGTTGACACGTCCATTTTCATAACGCATCACAAAACGCTCGGACTAATCCAGATGTTTGCAACAAGCCCATAGCGCATCACCTGCAGGTCATATTACTATTTGCCATTTATACATTCACATAATATAGTTGAAAGTGTAAGATATTGATAAAGAAATCGGCATCCAGTCCCTTGACAGCCCGACAAGCTTAGAAGTTAAAAAGCACTGACCTCGACCAACGCATGCTGATAAACCGTTTTCTTACACAACTCTTTGGTTCAAAAAAGTGCACTGCATATGAAGCAATATAAAAACGCCTCAGTGCCTTGAAGCAACGCCTCATAGAGCAACACTGGCATACGTTAAGTCATGAAGCCCATGACTCGTATTTTGAAACCTGGACGCTTCAAAGCGTATTGCTACAAAAGCAAACTCAAATCGATGTGCTCTATCAACAACGCTTTTAATATAAACAGAGTTTAAAATAACAAAAGCAAGGGACAATCATATAAATTGTTTCAAACCAACCCTGCTAGTTAAACATCCGTGTGTACAAAACAAGAACATCCAAGCATCATAGATAACACATTTGATACACAAAATATGCAGGAACATAGAGCTAATATAAATATTAACAAAGAACAACTTCATCCTTCTGCTGCTCTGGCATCAAAACAGCCAGTTTCAGTTTACCGAGCTGACAAAGCCTAGCCGGATTCTTAAATACAGTGACTTGAGCCCTTTTATCACCCAACAAAACAACACGAGCTATGCTAAAAGATTCACCTTTCTTAACTGCAAACTGCCACTCTCTAATTGATATCTCAAACCAGTCCTTTGTTTCAGAATCGGTTGTTTTGACTTCAATGTATTCCTTTCGGTTTTCATCATCACAAACTTCAATGTCATATGGTAGCCCGGTTTCACTAGCTTCATTAACCCATTTCACAACATTGATACCCTTGTTTTTATAGTAGTTAAACGCCAGTTCCTCGCCACGTCTCCCTGTAAGAAACGCTTGTCCCACATCGACCGAGCCATGCGAAAGCTGGTCCTTCTGGCTAAAACCCAAAGAACCATCTTGCTCAACCAAACCATGTTCAACATTGACCAAGTCAACCATGTTAGTCCCACCTTGACCCTCGTTCAAACTTGTAGAAGCCTCTAAAATTTCTACCCCATCAGTAATTGATACACTTAGATCAATTTGCTTAACGACGTCCTGCATCTTTGAATCACTCATGAACGAGGAAATTAATTTAGGGGCCGTCTGCCAACTGGCAGGTGGCCAGTTTCTGTTACTTTGAGATGATGAACCGTGTTTAACGGTTATTTTAGTGGCATATGTCATAGCTGATGTATCCGTATGCGATGACATGACTCCTATAGATTGAATTGACCATACTGGTTCTCCATCCGATAGTTTTGGCACCTTCTGGCTCTTTAAGATAAAACTTTCTATTTGCTCCTCTGTGGAACCTGATTCAGTCATAGTTGTAATCATGTGAAGAAAATTTGCCAAGTGTAGTTCAGGATCGCCGTTGATCAGAAAACGAGATAGCTCCATGAATATCGAATGAGAATCTGAGTCATGGATTGCATACAATACATCATCCTGTATGTAACAATACAGAAACAATTTAGTCTAATTTTGAAATTTACATTTAGGGGGTGTTTGGGATTGATTATTAAAAATAGATTATGCGTTTTGGAAAAGCAGTGGTGGAGCTGCTTATAGATTATTGCGTTTTGGTAGCCTAAAAAACTGATTATTTGCGTTTTCAAAACGCAATCCAAACACTAAAAACTGATTATCTGCGTTTTCAAAACGCAATAATCTAATAATCAGATTCAACACGCAATCCCAAACACCCTCTTATATGTTTAACTAATTATTATTTGTGAGTAGTCGTGACTAATCAGCTGTATTTGGTGTAATTGAGCCCTAGTTGAGCTGCTTTAACCGTTTTTTTTTTTTCAAAAATTCTGTAGCTTCCGTAGAAAACATCCGATACTAAAACTATTACACTATGGGTGCTTAACATTTGACAAACACATGTAAAAAGTATGATACCTGAAGAAAGCAGATACTGTCATGTCTCTTCTTTGAGACCATATTTGACCTCTTTATAACATTCTTATAATACAACAATTCAACTACGACAATCTGAAGTCGATTAATTTTTTCAAATCCACCCAGCTTGAGTTGAAGATATCTTTCATGATACGTGTTAGAGATATAACGTTGAGCATAAGGAAGAACCCAGTTCACCAATGAAGTTTCGTAGCTATTGTCTACTGGCCCGTAGTATATTGCTTCACGTGTAACAACCTGCAATAGATCATATATTGTTTACAGCTGGTAGATTAACATCTACATTAATAAAGATTAGCACAAAAGCAGGTGTGGCGAGTGCCCAGGTGTTTTCTTGTTAACAAAAACTCAATAATACAAAAATCAGTAGAAAACAGATTGGATAATGGGTCAAAAACAGGTACTTTTGTTACAAGTCAAACGGGTCAGGCTGACTTGAAACACTTTTGCCTAAAAAGTAACTTCTTTTTCTTAAACATTTAGTGTGCCAGGCTTGGTTTAAAAAAGCGTGAGGCGCCCCGAGACGTTTTGGTTCCAAAATCCAAGACGCGGGGCTTAAAGCGCGAGGCAAGAGCTTCATGTATATGAGGCGCCCAAGGTAAAAAAAAGAAAAAAATATTTATACAAGTCAATACTACATTACTTGTTAATCAATCCTAAACACAATAACATAATTAAAAAACACACTTAAACACTTCATTAAACACACATTGTAGCCGAAAGTGAAACACACTAAAAAAATCTTTAAAAAAAACTGATTTTGACTTTTGGCCCAAAAAAACCCTAATTTTGACCGAGGCGGCGCCTTAGCGCCTCGTGCCTCAGGCGTGCCTCACAGAGCTTCATGTAGTTGAGCGCTTCAGGCCAAAAAAAAAACGCTTTTCCTAGTGCCTCGGTTTGATTACAAAATTATAAGTTTTCTTTGGGTTACTTTCAACCCATTTGACTTGTTAAAGATAAAAAATATAAACCATACTGATTCATTTATAACCTAAATGAGGGAAGACGTGAAAAGGAGTTACAACCTGTGAGATAGCAGGAATTCCAAGATTTTTCATGAGAAAAGAAACCTTCACTTGAAGCATCTCCTTTTCTTCATCAGTAAGTTCACATAAACATAAAAAATTAATATTATACAACTCCTCAAATTCCTCAGCAAGTTTTCCATCATCACACCAACACACGAGCCCAAATGATGAATGTAACGAAACCCATTTATCTTGTGCGATTGGAAGCACCTTCATTTCCTTTTCTTCAAGCTTTCTTTTTAACATTTCAATATCCTCAAAACTCAATACCCCGGATTTGAGTCCATCACTCCACATTACAAAAACATCAAAAACCTGTCAATATGAAATTTGAATTTGAGACAATGCCATATTGAAAACTTTTATGTTTTCCCTTCGCCTCATGAGGCGTAAGCCTCGAAGCGAAGCGAAGCGTAGGCTCGAGGCGCAATCAAAAAATAAATATAGAAATTATGTGTCTATAAAAAATAAAATACTTGACCTAGAAAAGTCTAAAACATCAAAAACACACATCAAAAATAAAATAATTGACCCAAAAGTCTAAAACACCAGAAAAAAACACATCAAAAACACCCTAAACCACCCGAGGCGCACCTGAGGCGTATGTAGAATCTGAACCCCTTAGAGGTGTATGTACAATCTGAACCCCATGAGGCGCGCCTCAGACTCGTTTTCTTAGAGTTTCGCCTCGAGGCGTACGCCTCACCCGTTTTTTTAAACCATGAACGGTGGTACTTTATGGATAAAAGTTTTGAGAGATTGATGGTTATCGTACCACAAGTTAAGCATAAAAACAACCCTTAAGGTATCATCATCAAAATACTCATTAAAAATTTCCATACAACTGGACATAAAGTATCTATGGTCAACTCAACCCCACCAGACCCATTTTGACAAGATACCCAACCTGCCCATTTTGCAACCTCTATGTCAAACAAAAAAGGTGAAAAGATCTTTACCTTTTTGGCAGCCTCCTGTGGAGTATTCACAGTTGACAAATGGTGTAAAAACGCAAGATAATCGAGAAGTGGTGGGTTTTCCTTTACTCCACATTCATTAACAAAAAAGTCATGAAAACTTGGATACAAATTGCTTAACATTTTTCTCTGTTCACATTCTGTATCGATCATATTATCATGCCAGTAGACTTCAGGTGGAGATAAAAGTACACCAGATACAACTTTACTCGAAGAAACTGAAGATGAAGGAACAAATATAAACGACCCACTGCTTAAGTTTGTCATGCTTTTCTCCTGATCTGAAGAAACCAGTTCTTTCCAAATGAACATGTAGAATCTGGACATCTGCGATACGCTGGTGTGGAAAGCCATATGCTGTCAGAAAGATTGATGGTAGAGAACTAAAAGTACCTTATGAGTTAGTAGAGATGGCAAACAGAGCGAATTGGGTAAATGTTCGTTTCGAAAAAGATCATTTTGTGTATGGGCCAGTTCAGGTCGAGTTGGATTGACCCGCAAACACTCTTTTCAAGTTCTTTTTAAAAAAAAAAAAAACTACTTTCACAGCAATATTCCAAATCTTTGAATAGAATAATTTATACGCATTATAAAAGACTGAGCAATTTTTAACTTTGCACCAAAAGTAGACTTTGATCCACCCATTTGACAGCTTCACCTTTCAACTACATTTTGATTTGACCCATTTGAGATAATACACAGCCCAAATATAAAGAAAAAAATAATCAAACTTGCCACCTATATGATATAGAAACACAGAATCTCAATAAACGAATACCTAGCTTTGAAAGATGTAGCAGATCTGTTCCAGATATCGAGAACCGATAAAGCATCATGAAGGGTAACAGTACTCTTGAAACCGATGCTAGTCACGAATTTCACACTTCGAATCTGTTGCATATACAAAAACGCCACAATGTAATTATATTGAAGTTCTACAAAACTAAAATAAAGATTTTAAAAGTAAAAGAGATGCACAAATCGACCTTTGGCACAGCGTAAGGAGCAGCATCACCAAAAATCAAGCCCACTTCCTCACAGTTA
Organism: Ambrosia x helenae; assembly: GCA_030844895.1. Classification (NCBI taxonomy): domain Eukaryota; kingdom Viridiplantae; phylum Streptophyta; class Magnoliopsida; order Asterales; family Asteraceae; genus Ambrosia; species Ambrosia x helenae. Next base: position 36,914,185 of record CM061227.1, read on the forward strand.
TAAAACAAATCTTTTGGACGAAAAAGCCCATCATCCAAACTAGATACCACCCACTTAACATCATTGAGAACACTTACTAGTGAAGACCTAAAAGGCTTAATTTCTCCATCTATATTGCAAAAAGCTTCAACTTTATTACTATAATAATCATCCCATATTTCATCAAAAACCTCCAATAAATACTTGCATTTTTCACTATCACCGCTTAGTGATACTTTTATTAATAAATCAACCAACTCTTGGGACTCCCAATCACTAACAGTTGTTCCAGGTGGAATAATCACTTTCTCCCACATCATGTTTGTGAGAAAAAACTGCGATGAAATTGGAACAGTTTTCTCGACCTGAACAGTTTGCACAAAATCAGTGATTCCGATTTCCTTCAAAAACTTTCGCCAGTTGTGCGTAGAACCATACTTCAAATAAGTTTTATCAACCTCATACCATTTTACATCAATGCCACTGATCAACCTTCTGATATCAATATGATTTCCAAAATCATTACTGAAATGGATTGCAACCTCAGAAGGTACAACAAAGCCATGATTTGTCAAGATGAAAGCTTTACTGTAAACCTCTGAGATTATGTGCCCCCTTTCTGTACAACAATCTGAGCAAACACATTGTAGGTGAACCATGATATACGATAGATACTCTGTCATCAGATCTCTACTGACTATATTCTTTTTGTCACAAATGGCTGGTAACACGTGTGCTTTTACTACTTGATGCGCAGATAACCATTGCACACCAACTTTAGAAAGCATTTGAGTTAAATTCTCAGTGCTTGAACCATCAAAAAGTGCAGGGTTGACAATTCGAAGATTGGCAAACAATCTTGTAGAAACTTCTAAGCTGTTCCATGAACCGTCTACATTCATCCAAATCATATCCTCGTTGATTGAACCGTAACTACCGTCTAGAAGAGGAATGAAGGGTGTCTTTAACAGGGTATTCATAACATCAGAGCCAACTTTAAAGTCAACCGGATTCTGAAGGGACATTAAGTATAACTCGTGAAGCCAAGATGAAAGCCACTTAAGGCCCATTGATGTTAAACCTTCTTTTGTACGGCATAGAGAAGATATGATATCAACTAAAACTTTAGGCCCGTAATTCTTGACACCTAAAGCTCGAGCGAGTGCATCGGATAAAACTATTTCCTTATTCAAGTACCCGAGACCAAGATGCTTGTGAATCAAGCTATCAGGCAAAAGGGCTTTAGCCTGCTCATTCCAGTTTCTTAAAACCCGACATGGTGGGACCCATTTACCATCCCTTCTAGAAGCAAACAGCTAGACGTGCATAGTTTTGATATGATCATTCTGGGAAGTGGAGCAAAAAAACCATGCACTTCACCTACAAGAGGAACATAGCTCAAAAAGACAGAGACGGCCTTTCCAAGACAATTTTTAAAACCAGGAAGGCTACAGAACGACAGCTCAGCACTAACGAACAAATTTGGAAACTCGGATAACAACCATTGATTCCAAGGACTATCACCATCAACTTCTTCTCTTGAAGAAGGAAGAATAAAATCACCTTGGATTAGAAACTTCAAACCATATGTTCTAAGAGGAAGAAATGCAAAAACATATTGGTGATCTAACTTTGGACTGTAACTACCATCTTTTAAAACATCAAGAGCAAAAGCAATTGAAATTTCAGTAAACTTTACATCATTTCGAATGCCATTAGCCTGCAATTTCCGGGAGTCTACAAACCAGGTCAACGTTTCATTCCCAATTGAAACATTGGTTAAACCATATCCAATTATTTCTTTCCTCATGACGATGAATGAATCGGTAAGCATGTTTCTGAATTTGATACATTGAAGACGATGAAGAAAAAGTAATAAAGAAGGATGAAGATCTGAAAACATAGAGGTGATGTTGTCTACAATGGAAGTTTCTGTTGGCTTTGACTTTGAGGATGACTTCAAGGGAAGCACAAGGCATGTATTGTAAGGGTGCGTATTCATTTGTTCAGTGGTATTTGATGTGACCAGGTTTGTGAAGAAATTGATGTCACAAGGAGGCACAATTGTTGGTAACACAAACCCGATTTGACCCTCAGTTAAGTCAAACTTGATGTGAAATCCATTAGAATGAATTTCTGGAGCATCAGTAACCTGCATCATGATCAAGTGGTATTTTCAGTATTACATGATGAAAGTAGTGTTAAAAAGGGGCTGTGAGCAAGTCATTATGTAAGTATTTGTCTAGTTTTATAAGGTAACTTAGGGAGCAAGTATTATGTTTAGTATAAATAGATGGTTAGGGCCTTTGTATTTTGTGTGGTTTTCGTTCAATATAATATCGAAAGAGTCATGATCGTGGCTTAGTCACAAAAACCGGTTGTCATTGTTAGATGTGCGATCCAATTCTTTCAACATAAAAAAGTTACCTACTTCGTGGTTTAATTTGACTAACCATATATGTGTGTCTGTGTCATAAAAAGGTTCAACATGGTGAAAAGCTACAGACATATCTGTCATGTCATCGTTTGAGAGGTTACCGAGTCTGATAACCTTAGGTCATAATTTTAAAACTGCCCTAAAATTAGATTTTATAAAACTTTTTCAGGCCACCAAAAAAGTGTTGGTTGCCTAAAATAAAAATAGGGCTGAAAGTTTCACCATGTTCTTTTTTTTAAATAGCAAATAACAGAAATACCCGAAATACTGATTTGAATCCAATGCCTTTCTTGCCAATGTACCCGGCACTAGATGCTTTCTTTGTAGAATTCCCAACATCACAGATCGCTCTAATGTTGTCAGCAGAAAAACCATGTTCATTATTCAATACAATAATACTTTTCTCCTGGAGAATGAATGTCAAAGTGGGCTCCACGTTTGTCGGATACGCGTTATCATCCGCATTTTGAACCTACATGGTAAAAATACAAAAAAAAAATGTCAATATTGCAAGAACAAAAAAGAGGATCATATGAAAGAATAATACTCTATAAACTTACAAGCTCGAGAAGAAAATGTGAGTCTTGAGAATATAACTCTTGTGAAAGACAAAAAAGTGCTCTTCCTAAACGAGCATGTTGCTTCTGTAAAATGCTGTTTTCTGTACTTGAGTTATTAGCGTCCAAACCAAATTCTTGAACTCTAATAGACTCAATGATCTGGACTGCATTTTTCTCTCTCTCAGAGTCGGAAATTGGCTGAACGCGACCGTCATCAAAACTATGCACCCTGTTAGTCATCACACTGGTTTGATTGAATTCAAGTGACAGGGTGACTTCATTTTCTGAAAATGGTCTTTTATTTTCAACCGAGTCTTTGGATTCGGAAGAAATTGAACAAGGAACATCAAACCATTCCACTATGCCTAGTGATAACCCAAGTTCATGAATCATCATATGATCTTTTTTACTTTTGCATTCACTCAGAATCAGCATATAAGCATCTTTAGTAATAGAACGAAACGCAGACACTAGTAACTCTCCTGCAAAACTTCTGAACTCTTTGGGTACATATCCAAGACAATCAAGAACAAATCTTGAAGCAATGCTTGAAGAAGTCTTGAACATGATTTCAAAACCATTTTTTGCATGACATTTTAGAAGGGATAATGGTACCTTTCGTTCACCGCCATATAATGAAATCAAAGAAATGAGCTTTAGAGCTGTTTCAAAAGAAGACCCGTGAAGAAAAGCATCTAGAAACGAATCAAGGGTTGCTAAATGATCAATCCGTAGAACTTTTCCGTCTTTTGTTACTAAACAAAGCAACTCCTTGGTGGTTACATAGCTTAATAACCACCCTACAAGAGGACCTAAAGAAGGTGCAAATTTGAAGTCCCAACTTGACCATGAGTTCAAATCTACCAACATTGGAGCCTGAAGCAACAGTTCAACCGCATCATTTGGGCAAACATGAGTGTCCAAGAAATCTTTTTCTGCCCTAAAATCAGTTAAAGTTGAAGAAAATAGAACAATATTTGAGTTCACATTATCACCACTCTCAATCCTAGTAGTCAAAAGATCTGCTGTAAAATCGTCTTCTAGTAATGTAAGACCAGCAGAAGGAAATTGCAATCTTAACAACTCAGACACCATTAATTTGCTTAAGGTTTCATTTTCCCCTAAACTATTAGCAGCTTGTGATAATAATTCAAGAAGATAATGTTGACTCATGCAGACTTTAACCATAGGCTTCTCGGGCTTTTCGGTACTTATGAAGCACTTTTGCCATGTGGTAGGTAGTAGAGAAAGGTGTTCTGCTAAGAGCGTGAAAATATCTCCAAAACCAAAGGTTTCAAAGTTATTAACAGAAAAATGTTGAGTTATAGCACATTCTAGCTTGCAGATCTCCCTTAAAAAGATAATTTGGCTTCTTGGGTTAGAAGTTACATTGTCTGGAACACAGTCAGGAGACACAAAATATGCCTTGACATATTTTAGAACATCTTCAAGAGCAATTTCTGTAAAGTGAACAAACAAAAGAAAACTCTAAGGAATTATAACAATAAATAATAATAATAATAATAATAATAATAATAATAATTGTAGGACATTCTGAAAAGCAAAAATTAACGATACGATTCTTATAGTCAGGGCTAGTTTCTGTCATTTTATATTTTCTCTTATTAATCCTTTGCTTACATCAATATCATGGTTTAAAAACACGGGTGAGGGGTGCGCCTCGAGGCGCGCCTCAAGGTGAAACTCTAAGAAAACAAGTCTAAGGGGCGCCTCATGGGGTTCAGATTGTACATGCGCCTCTAAGGGCTGAGGCGCTAAGAAAATGTGCGCCTTAGGTGGTTTAGGGTGTTTTTGATGTGTTTTTCTTTTATGTTTGACTTTTTGGGTCAATTATTTCATTTTTGATGTGTGTTTTTGATGTTTTAAGACTTTTCTAGGTCAAGTACTTTATTTTTTATAGACACATAATTTTTATATTTATTTCTTGACTGCCTCGGGCTTACGCCTCGGTTCGCCTCAAGGCTTACGCCTCATGAGGCGAAGGGAAAACGCCTCAAGGCTCATTTCCGTTCTTTTAAACTTTGATCAATATCTTACATGTTCCAGATTTGATTAAATTTGCCCTAAGAAATATAAAAATGCTTATTAAATCCCTTAGGGCTATGGTTAGTAACCAGTAATTTGTAACCACTTTCTAACGTTCATGGCGATTGACTGTTTATGAGTAAACATACAAATTTTTATAAATACTCATAATCCTAATCACTCGTAACTCAAAACTGATTATAAGCAGTTTCCACTTAAATCCAAACACCCCCTTTAAAACAGAGAAAAAAATAGAGAGACACACTGATAACAAATAATATTTAGAAATAAATAGCACAAAAAGCATGTAAAGTACCAGCACTATCCTCCAAAACATGCTCATTGCCAACTAAAGTGTTGTGTTCAGATGGCTCGACTTCTGCGTTAACATCAGCAGCACATGTACTTACTGCTACGTCTTTACTGTTCGGTTGAGAAGTAGAACTCAGGCGGTCCCACAAACCAAACTTTATAGATGCAATCTGTAACAAAAAAAGAGACACATGCATTCACAAAACACAAATCAAGGCAGTGCTTATACAGTAAAAACTTAGCCAAAATTGACAAGGTGTCGAATATTGTACAAAAATAATCATAGTAAACTTACAGCAACATTTAGCAATCCAACATGTGGATATGAATTAATCATTGCATTTATAGTTTTATTTTTCCTCTTTAACTTCAATGAAGGATTATAAAATTTAAGCATCTTGCCAAATACCTACAAACAAAAGATACATGTCAGAAAACACTATAGTATAACATACCACAACATCTGCAGAAGATAAGAAAATATAAGCTGAACTTGATGAATTTTCACATTTACAATACGACAAGTACAAGAAACTTGCTACAACAAAAGGAAACAATATGTGAACACCTAAATAACTCATCATACGTCAGAAATTGACACATAGACACATAGTGCTGATCAGTACACAAAACGATGAAGTAATCTACTTGACAAAAAAATGACAAAACCACTGTTTCATTAATGTGACACAATTGAAATTAAGTTCATAGAAATAGAGAGGTGAGATTTTTTTGTATGAAATTTTATACATCTTTGTCCAAATCCTGATGAACTTGCATACAATTTAATATAGTAACTAAAAGTGTTTATGCTATGAATTGTGAATGATCTCATTGATAAAACAAAGGCTCATTATATAGAGCACAATACAAGCTAACCCTAGCTACAATGAAGGAGATAAATATGGAAGAAATATACTCTATCACAATTCTATACAAATATACATAATAATAATAACCGATAATAATAAGTGTAATATTATCGGCTAAGACACCCCCTCAGCTTGAGCGGGCGTAGGACAGACGTTCAAACTGGACCGGAAGGACTGGAACAACTGACGAGAAATGCCCTTAGTGAAGATATCCGCATACTGCAGAGCCGAAGGAACATGTAGGACCCATAAATGACCAATGCGAACTTTCTCATGAACAAAGTGGATATTAATCTCTATGTGTTTGGTCCTCTGATGTTGAACTGGATTGTCGGAAAGATATACTGCGGAGACATTATCACAATAAACTATAGTAGCCTTCTGTAATGGTGTATGCAGCTCAAGCAGTAAGTTCCGAATCCATGTAGCCTCGGCAACAGCGTTTGCAACTCCTCTATATTTGGCCTCAGCACTAGACCGTGAAATGGTAGGTTGACGTTTAGAAGACCACGAGATGAGGTTATCCCCAAGGAAAACACAGTAGCCACTAGTGGATCGACAGGAATCTGGACAGCCGCCCCAATCAGCGTCCGAGTATGCAACCAAAGATCCCGTGGATGATTTAAGCATGTGTAAACCATAAGATAAAGTGCCTTGAAGATACCGAATGATACGCTTTAAAAAGGCAAAATGAGGCTCACGAGGATCATGCATAAATAAACAAATCTGTTGAACCGCATAGGTGATGTCTGGCCGAGTAAAAGTAAGATATTGAAGGGCCCCAGCTAAGCTTCGATATAACGTTGGATCCGCAAAAGGAGGGCCATCATTGGCACTTAGCTTAGATGATAAATCCACTAGAGTAGTACACGGCTTACAATTGGTCATGGAAGCCCGAGAGACAAAAATAGCCCGTTTGAATGACGAGTAACTTTAATCCCCAAGAAATGATGTAACTGGCCGAGGTCAGTCATAGCAAATTCACGAGCCAAGGTGCGGATTATATTCTGTAAGAGGGAGTCACTTGAGGCCGTAACCACAATATCGTCAACATAAAGTAATAGATAAGCTGTCTCATTCCCTTGATGATAAATGAAAAGAGAGTTGTCACAAGTGCTGCTACGAAAACCCTGTGCAATAATATAATTAGCAAACCGGGTGTACCAAGCCCGTGGTGCCTGTTTGAGGCCGTATAAAGACTTCTTCAGTCGACAAACGAAGTCCGGATGCCGACGATCAACAAAACCTGTATGCTGATGCATAAATACCACCTCATTTAAATTACCATGTAAAAAAGCATTTTTAAGGTCCAATTGGTGAATTGGCCAATCTCGTGAGATAGCCAAGGACAGAACAGTCCGAATAGTAGCCGGTTTAACAACCGAACGAAAAGTCTCGTCACAATCTACCCCCACGGTTTGAGATTTCCCGTTGACAACAAGACGGGCCTTATACCGTTCCAATGATCCATTCGACTTAAATTTGTGACGAAACAACCACATACATCTAATAATAGGCCTGTCAGTGGGACGAGGTACTAATTCCCACGTGTCATTATCTTGTAAAGCAGTGAACTCAGTTTGCATGTAGCCAATTTGGATCAGCAAAGGCTTTGACGTATGAGTTAGGGACAGGAGAGATGGCAGTGGAAATGAGTGTGTGGTGGGTTCGTGGTAAGGAGCCAGACTTTGAACGGGTTGTCATGGGGTGTAGGCTTTGTGCGGGCAAGGGCTGGACTATGGAAGGGGCGGCTGGAGCAGCTGGTTGTGGCTGTTGGGTCGTAGCAGGAGCAGCCTGCTGTTGCTGAGTTAGAGCAAAAACAGCCGGAGCTGGAGCAGGCTGTTGTGGTGGTTTGTTTCGGCGGGTGTAGGTAATAGGGAATAGGGTGGTATATGGATGAGGGATGGGAGGAGTATGTATGATAGGACTCGGGAATTGAAAGATGGGTGGGATAGAGTCATCAAGGAACCGGTATGAGGTAGTGGGAGTGGGTACAGTGTAGAGGAAGGTATGTTCATCAAAGGTGACGTGCCGGGAGATGTGGACTCGACCGGTGGTAGGATCAAAACATCGATACCCACGAAAATCTAAAGGGTATCCAAGAAAGATACACCTCATAGACCGACTGTGAAGTTTATGGGGTTGGGTGGCCGAAGTATTGGGGTAACACGCACATCCAAAGACACGTAGATGATCATACGTGGGATGGCGTAAGTAAAGGGCAAAGGTGGGAGTGAAGTAATATAGACGTTTGGTTGGGAGTATGTTATGGAGGTAGGCAGCGGTGTGGAGGGCTTCGACCCAAAAGGAGGGAGGAAGTGAAGCATGAATGAGCAAAGAGCGAATGACATCGTTCAGGCGACGAATCATGCGTTCTGCTCGGCCGTTTTGGGATGAGGTTTGAGGACAAGCAAAACGGAAAAGAAGACCATGTTGGTGAGCAAATGTTTTAAATGCATCATTATCAAACTCACCCCCTAGGTCACACTGAAAGGTTTTAATGGGACGGTTAAATTGGGTGGCAATTAAGCGGTGAAATTTAACAAATGCGGGAAAGGTTTCAGGCTTATATTTTAGAGGGTAAACCCAAATGAAATGGGAAAAATTGTCAATCAAAACCATATAATATTTATAACCCGTTTTACTAAGCACAGGAGAGTGGAGACGTCCATAAGTTACAATGTATGATATCAAATGGAGAAAAAGTAAAGCAGCTGGAAGTGTAAAAAGGCAAACGTTTACTATTAGATAAATGGCATGACTGACAAAAGGTAGACTTTGTCTTATTACATTGAAAATTAAAATTACGACTAAGGATGTCTAAAACTTGAACACCGGGATGTCCAAGACGATCATGCCATGGTAGGGAGGCGGAAGCAAGATAGCAGGCTTGTGGTGGTAATTCAGGAGCAGTGAGCGGGTAGAGGTCTCCAGTGCTATTGTGGCGCGAAAGAATTTGTCCAGATGGAAGATCCTTCATAGTAAAACCAAAAGGGTCAAACTCAATAGACAAGTTATTATCGCGAGTAAAACGACGAACATAAATTAAGGTTTTGATGACTTTTGGGCTATAAAGAATATTGGGTAGGATATAGGTGCGGTTATTTATAGTTTTAAAGCCCGTACCTGATCCAAGAATTGGCAAACATTCGCCATTGCCAACCAATAATTTACTACTAACAGGTTTAGATGACGGGTGAGAAATCATACCTTGATCCAACGTGACATGGCGTTCAACCCCGGTATCTATGTGTGGAGTTTGCTCCGGTTGTTGAAGTTGCATAGTGCTGAATGCTGCATAGAGATCCGATGGGCTTAAAGCGTTATACCCCATTGGCGGTTGCTGCTGAGGAGCATAGGGCTGTGCAGGGGGCTGCTGAAAACCTGCAAAAAAAGTCTAAGACTGCTGATCCGAAGGCTGTTGTGGTGCTGAAGGTTGGGCAGCAGACGAGTTCCCCGATGGCCGATGGGGTTGAGTCGGGTAGGGGCAAGGTGGCACGTGCCACCAGGCCAAGTGAGGGTAACCCGATGCTGGAAAAAGCCATGGGAACTGTTGTGGAGATTGCCCAGAGGTTGCGGCTGTCGGCCAGAACTATTGTGGCGGACAAGAGTTTCCGGGTCCGCGTCCGCTGCCACGTCCCCTAGACTGCTGTCTGCGGCCACCCCGTCCTCATCCCCGCGTCTGTGGTGAAGAGGAGGAATCAGTGTGCTGTGAAGGGGTGTGGGACTGAGTAGTAACCAGATGAGAAGAACCAGACTGCTGGCGTGCCTCAAGTCGGATCAGTTCATCGTTCAACATGTTGCGTGCCAAGTCCCAGTCTGCATCGCATCTTGGCTGTTAATTAGGACTGCAGTGGTGTCGAACTCAGCAGGTAACCCTCGGACCAACCAGAGAACAAGTCGTGACTCAGTAATCGGTTGGTCCACATCACATAGTTGATTTGCCAACTCTTTGGGGCATTGGCAGTAATCATCCACGGATGTGCAGGAGGCAAGGGTGAGATTACAAAACCGAGTTTCAAGGGCTGCAGCACGAGCCCGTTTATTACTGAGATAATATTTTTCGATCTTGAGCCAGGCTGCGCGTGCAGTTCCTTCAGAATTGTCGATGGTTTTGCCCAAGAGATCGTCCGAGATTGTGCTGTAAATCCATTGCATGACAAGAGCATCAATCTCCTTCCAAGCCGGTATTCAGCAGCGGTTATCGGAGGCGGTGGCGTGCCATCGATGTGGTCGAGGACTTTGTAGGCCGGACGATCTCTTGGGCGTGTCATCGATGTGGTCGAGGACTTTGTAGGCCACCGCATGAAGCCTGAACAGTTTGGTCCAGGAAGAGTACGGGACCTTTGTGCCATCCAGGGTCCGAATCTTTGATTGAATGTTCGAGACCGAGTAGGCTGGGTGAAGAGGGGTGATAGGCTTCTGAGAGGCTTCGGATTCTGTGTCTTTGGTCATTGCAGCAGCGGCGGCAATAGCAGACCAAGAAGAATCGGCTAGGGTTTAAGCAGGGCCGGCTCAATCATATTGGGGGCCTGAAGCGAAATAAAAATTCGGGGCCCTATTTATAAAAACTAAAATATTGAAAAAAATTACAAAATTCGCTAGGAGGGATTGAACTTCCAACCTTGTTGTTAACAGCCAAATGCTCTAACCAGCTGAGCTATTCCATCTATATGCTCTAACATAGGTTTATTTCTATTATATATCATTAAAATTAGGAAAATTATAGGGCCCTTAGAACTTAGAGGCCTAAAGCAAAAGCCTCATTTGGCTTGGGCTTGAGCCGGGCCTGGGTTTAAGGAAAAAAAAAGAAAGGATTTCAGAACCGAGGCTCTGATACCATAAAAGTGTTTATGGTATGAATTTTGAATGATCTCATTGATAAAATAAAGGCTCATTATATAGAGCACAATACAAGCTAACCCTAGCTACAATGAAGGAGATAAATATGGAAGAGATATACTCTATCACACATCTATACAAATATACATAATAATAATAACCGATAATAATAAGTGTAATATTATCGGCTAGGAGTAACGAGCTTCGACATACCTCAACTACATTCTCTTCATTTTCACACGAGCCTTTCCATGTCTTAATAAAACTCCAAGTATGCCCATCAATTGCATTATCATCTATAAATCCTGTTTCCACATCCACACTTTGGAACACTGGCATTCCAATTTCCAATAATATGGGTGTTCTATGAATTGCATATTCCGTGCAATAACTAATTTTAGATCCTTGTTTCTCTTCAAGTGGAGAAACACAATTACTGAATCGTTGAATTTGTGCAGCTTCTGAAGGGTCAGATGCTGTTGTATTTTGAGATGAAAAAAGATTAGAATCCTGCACATCATTACTTTTATCATTTTCATCATCTTTTGCAGCATTTCCATCATCATCATCCTCGTCTTCATTGTCACCGAGAATCGACTTTACATCTAATCCATCACTACACTTCTTTAGAATAGTGCCTTCAGCTCGCCTTCCACGTATGATATATCCAATGTGCATACTGTAAATAAATGTAATCAGAAAGAAAAAGCAATAAATGCACAGCTCTGAATGCACATACACTTTAAAATGGTCTACATAAGTCAAATAACCAACTCAAGCATACTTAAGACTCTCAGACAAAGATTTGTCAAACCAGTGAGTGAAAGTTTATGATCATCATTACAATTGGTTAACAATTTGCGTAATTTGAAGGTATTTGTGTAGTTTTCACCGCATATATAAATCGCTTTTAACTAAACCAGAAAGCATGTAGATATCAAGATTATAAAAGACGTACCCCAGACTTTGAACTCGTACGCATAAATTTCCTTGGCTTATTTTCCTTCTCTTTGCTATATGACCCAATAGATCATCAACCATTGTCTTTCTATTTTTGCGAGGGAGTTTGCTGAGGTAAGCAACAATTTGTTCAGTTGTAATTTTGCAGACTTCTGTGACGTCAGGCCCTACAGAAAAATAGTGCACAACTAGTGGATGCTTCAAAATAGGTCCCAGTTTAAGGTCTTCAAAGCTGTTAACTCCTTCACTTTCACAGATGGCCAACTCCAAGTCATGTAATGATGTGATCTTTTGAACTCCAACAAAGCAATGTATAAAAGAGTTGATCTACAATATCAAAATCAGTTGATGATTATAACATAAACATATAGTTGATAAAAACTAACATAATTGCTTATTAAAGTGATTAGTTAACCAACTTCAGACCACTAAGATTGTATCAAATATGACCAAATATAAATTATTTTTAAAAACCGGTTAGACAACCGGCCCGGTTAGTACGCCGCTTTAATTGTTCCGGTGGCGAATCCAAGAATTATTTCCAGGGGGTCCTTTTCGTAGATTCTCACTGATTTTCACTAACTTCTCATGTTTTTTAAAACCGAGGGAGTTCCTGAAAAGTGAGAACCCAAGAACCCCTGGATCCGCCACTGAATCGTCCCCCATTTGAACCTAACGGTTACAGGTCAAGCATGTGAACCGCGTGAACCGGACCAGATGGTATGACCAGATTCCAACTTTTTAGTTTTGTTTTTATATCTTTCCCTATCAAAACCTCATTTTTTATAATTTTAGCACTCAAGACTCTATAATATTAATTTGTTTTTTTAATCAAATAATTCTTCATTCCATGACTGTTGTGTTTGGGATTGATTATTCAAAACAGATTATGCGTTTTGAAAAAGCAGGGGTGGAGCTGCTTATAGATTATTGCGTTTTGGTAGCTTAAAAACTGATTATCTGCGTTTTCAAAACGCAATCCAAACACTAAAAACTGATTATTTGTGTTTTCAAAACGCAATAATCTAAAAATCAGATTCAAAACGCAATCCCAAACACCCTCTTAATTACATTAAAACAACCAATTTAGAAGGATCATATTTAACCTTTTTTTCTCTTATTTTCCTTTCCTTTCCTTTCAAAAATAATGTCAGGAACACAAATTTTTTTTTAAGTTTTTCTTTCCTTCCTTTCCCTTTCCTTTATTTTCTCTCGTTAAGTAAACTCGAGAACACACTGTTAGAGTTTTACATTATTTCTAAAAATCCAGTCCAACCACTAGTTACAACCATTACAATAAAAAATGGAAACAAACTTAAAAAGCACTCTTAGTTTGTCGTTTGCAAATATAAAACCTAAAAATATAAAAAACATTATTGTAAAAAGGAAACGAAAAAGAAAAAGTCAAGTAAACTGATCATACGATAAAATAATAATAATAATAATAATAATAATAATAATAATAATAATAATAAAAATAATACAGCAATAAAGTTGAGTTACAAAGTTGAGTTAACAGTAATAAAGTATTATAATAATAATAATAATAATAATAATAATAATACAGTAATAAAGTAACTGATCATACGATAATAGAAGGTAGACGGGCAACAAGCTGCGCCGCCACCCCTTTCTAAATTGCGAACCCTAGTCTACTGAAGACAAATCCTTGCCCCCTGGAGATGAACTATTGCTGTGGACGACCCGTTGGACCCTGGTCAAGAAACGAATAGCTTCTGGCGCTAGGGAGCCAAAGGTATCAAATGCAGAGCCGGCTATGAGGGTGAGCCGGGTGGTCACCGGCTCCGGGCCCGACCCTTAAATGGGCCCGAACGTTTTTTTAAAATATGCGTATATATATTAAATTCTATATTTAGGATATATATTTGTGTTTTATACATTAAAGTCTTGTTAGTGGAGTTGGAAAAACCATGTTAATTTAATGTAGAGGTCTCAAGTTCAATCCTTGGCTCTAGCACTATATTCAATTTTTTTTTATAATTCATTCATTTTTACAAAATTTTGGGCCCAAATTCTTTTTCGCCCAAGGCCCAATTTTTTTTTGACATTTTCGGAGACGGCCCTGTCAAATGCCAAGGGGATAAAGACATGTTGGTTCTCTACACAAGCTTTGGCATGCTTATCTACTTTCTTCTTCGATAATAATAATAATAATACAGTAATAAAGTTGAGTTACAAAGTTGAGTTAACAGTAATAAAGTATTATAATAATAATAATAATAAAGTTGAGTTAACCTTAGCTTCAGTAAGCATGAGACGATTAAGCGAAGGAACATTCTGCATATGAAACCCCATCGACTCAAAGGAAACAGCGTTGAGCGTCAGCAACGCTGCTTCCGCCACCTTCCACGACGCCACGCTTTCTCCGGCAGCCAGAAGATCGGAGTGAGCTTTCACTACTGCCGACTCGATCATCGCTATCTTCTTCGTAACCGCCGGAGTATTCGCATTATTCCGACTGCCTCGCCGGTTATTCTGTCCGTACATTTTCTCTACGTTCGCCGGAAAACCACGACGATCGTTTCGTTGTTTGAAATTTGAAGTGCCAATTTATTACTATAAGTTTTTAAAGATAATAATAATAAGTTTAATAAAGGGTCAAGTCGTCTCTTGGTCTTCAAGAGGGAAAAACAGATAGTTTGATATAATTTGCTACACTTTTGTACGGAGGTAATCAGATAATGCCACGTGGATATTAATACTTTTTTCTTTTTCCTTTCCTCCACTTATGGATTCCACACATTTTTTTTTCTTTTATGGCGAATTTCAACTTTAACGTACTTAATTATGCCTTCCTTTCGGAGAGCTTACAGTCCCATTTTGACTAGACTGTGTTATCTTAATTTGACTCACGCTAATATCAGAGTTTGGCTTGACGTACATTAGAAAAACCTCACATAGACCAGCCCCGTATAATAGAAGGGCACGCGAGTTGCTCCTCATAAGAATCAAGCCCGGGTCTCATGGGTAAAACCAGGATGTCTCAACCATGTTGTCATGGCATCATTGGCGGATTCCTTCGAATTAAAATCAATAATTGATTTATGATTGTTTGGGGTAATTTTAGCTTTTAGGGTTTTACTAAAACAAATTGCATTTTTTTTCTAACTTAAGAATTTCAATCTTTGCAGTTTAATCTAAAGTTCAATCTTTGTAAATTTAACTTGTTTAATTAATTTGATTTCTTACTTTTTAACTCAAAGGTTTCATCTTTTACAATATAAAGTATAAACTCTTTGATTTTTTACTTTTAACCTACATCTTTTTTTATTTTGTAATCTAACATCTTTTTTACTTTCAACTTTGATCTCTTATACGTTTCATCTTTCGTAAATTTTTCATTTTACGTTTCGTTCTAAATTTTCCAAGTTAACATATTGCAATGTGTGCATGGGGTTCAACGTTTTTTTCTTCTATTTGATCTCGTTTGACAAGACTATTGCAGCCCTTTTATTTTATTTTCACCCGTTTGATAGATTCTTCACAACGCACAAGTCCAAGATCGACTTGGTTTTTTTATGTTTTATACACAGGCAACTCCCGCGAACAAAATAATTAATAATTTGTAAGTGTTTCGGTTTTGGTATTAATCTATTTGGTAGTTTGTAGACACGTGATCTTTACAAGTTTACTTAGTGGATAAGAATTTTGACTTTTGGTTGCTTAATGGAGAAGAATTCTGGCTTATTGTTCAAGAACTGTTGTACATAATAACCAATATCTCATTCTATAAATCCAAGATAGTGTATCACGTATGGATATTTTTTGGTTTTTTCCTATATAAACTTTATAAATACCAAGTTGTATCTCATATATACATTATTTATTTTGTTCTGATGACACCTAAAAAAATGATTTATGTTGCATATAATTCCACTAGTTTATACCTTGGGAGCATCCCGAGTTGAGAAATCTAACTAAGTGAATAAAATTAAAAGTATCTAAACTATAAAAATGGCATATGCCAATATATGATTAATGAATATTATTATTATTATTATTATTATTATTATTATTATTATTATTATTATTATTTTAAACAAATCTCTGCTATAAGTTATCATATTCTAATATAAAAAAAAGGGTAATTAAGTAGGGTATCACCTAATCCCAGACCCGACCCAAACCCACAATTTTTTTTAAACTAATTCCAAACCTGACACAATAAAATTTGATTTTTGACATGTTTAACGCTCTGTTAAACAGGACGACACGTCAGTTTGTTTAATTAAACAAATTGATCCAGTCACCCGTTTACAACTTGTTTAACCCATTTTTACGACCCACCAAACTGATTAAAACGTTTAAAACATGATTATTACTCGGAAATATGTTTAACATGTTAGATAATCCACAAGATTTTAAGAGTGTAGGTTAGGGTCCATTGTTTTTTGACAAGTATATATAGAAACTAGAGTTGTAGTTATCTGCGCATTGCGGCGAAACGTGTTTTGAACTCCGTATATATTAAAAAAAGAAATGCTAACATTACTGAATAAATGATTTGTTTATAATATAACTCCATTTGCAATAGATTTTATACTATAAGGTTGAGAAAACTAGAATACGTTATTGATATTAAGACAACGCTGGTTTGATTCTCCACGATAAAGAACAAGTATCACTATACTGGTACCGAAAGTATTAGTTTAGTACAAATACCCGGTAGTCCAGTACCAAATGCTCATCCCTAAAAAAAAAAAAAAAAAAAAAAAAAAAAAAAAACCGGTACTCGTTACTAAATAAAAGAAGGTTTACCAAACAAAAGAAAAAGGGTTTGGAAGTATTAGTGTATGTCAGCAAAATATGGACGATGCACATGTGTACATTAGCATATAAAGGTGGTGCAAGTTAGCGCATTGACACTATTAAAGTGTCGATGCTTTAGCATTGTATATAATATGGCCAATGTCTGGCCGGTAACGAATTCAACCCACCAATCGGCCATATCCAACACGATTCACACCCTTACTTGTAATTAACATCCATGTAATTTTTTTAAGCATATTTATGATCCAAGTAAGGGGTTATTGTTAGGATCGAAGAACACACATACGCACACGAACACAAGTATTTACGTGGTTCGGTCTAAACTGACCTACGTCCACGGGGCAACTGGGGTTTTCTTTTTATTTAGTGATACAAAATACAAGTACAAGAGATTTATTTATAGGCTCCTAATTAGGGTTTAATCCTATGCTAAACTTGCTCAACAAGTTAATCATATTGGGTTTAAAACGGTTGGGCCTATAGGTGGGCTGAACGCAACATTTTACTTACTCATGTTGGCATGCAGATAAATTACTATATTTTGGTTTGATCACAATCCTACTTTCAGATGTTGGATTTGGGCCACTTGGCTTGCTCTGTTTTTATATTGCATTATGGTACTCGTTGGAAAGATAATAAAACGTGCGTTAATTTGGTGTAATTTTTTTCTTTAAAAAATCTCGTATATAAAAGATATTAACATTTAAAAGTTATGAGAGGAAACACGAGAGAGAAAATAATAAAGTTTTAATATTTACATTTAGTAGATTAGGTATTTAATAGATTATGTTAAATCATATTTAAACCATATTTATTCTTTTTTTTAATTGGTCTAGAGTTGTCACATCACATCCTATATGGCATCTCTCAAAAGAGAGATTGCATAATATTATAACATGTCATTAAAAATGCTTTGGTTTATTATATACTAGACTTTTGCCCGCGTTTACACGCGGTTCACCAACGTACAATTATTTTGAGTGGTGAGACGTAAAAAAAAGTAGTAGAAATATTTTATTAAAATGTAAAAGAAGGCAACACACATTTTAGTCAAATATCACTAAATATTTCTTTATACACCGATTTTTGTGTTTTTAGTCTTCACATTTCCATCATACGTAACCTCGGGCCGTTACACAAGCCATTTTGTTGATATATGTTTTCAACAACATAACTGGAACAACTAGTGCTAATCAAAGTTTAGGAAATATACAAATTTTTAAACAATTAAAGACACAACGAAAATATAAATATTCCTATGAACAGTTATTAGCATTTAAAATTTGAGACATAATAAAATGCAAACACACAAATAATTTAAATGAAATTTGTCCAAAAAAACCAAACAAACCATAAACAAAACAAAATTATCCAAAACAACCCAAATAAGCATAAAAAAAACCAAATTGTCCAAAAAACCAAACCAAGCATAAATGTTTAAAGAAATTATTCATTGTTCCTATTTTGCTTGATGTACCCAAACATCTGCTCACTATAGTCATCCCACAAAGAACAGCTGATTTTGATCCCTCTGCATATAAACATAATGTTGGTTAAAATGAAACTATCTTTTGTGTAACAATTTATTGATCGTATAATATAAGAAAAAAAAGTAGAAATCATTATCA
The DNA here is from genome assembly GCA_030844895.1 of Ambrosia x helenae. Classification (NCBI taxonomy): domain Eukaryota; kingdom Viridiplantae; phylum Streptophyta; class Magnoliopsida; order Asterales; family Asteraceae; genus Ambrosia; species Ambrosia x helenae. The sequence continues at coordinate 36,932,612 of CM061227.1, forward strand.
AATAATAAAAGATGATTTTTAAAGATGAAACACATACTCTAAATCAATCAACATAAGGGTCATCTTGTTTTCAAACCGGCTTTTATTTCGGTCGGTTCTGGTGGAGTCCATTCATCAACATAGCCAATGAAATCTAAAAAAAAATATTAATTTATACAAATACATTATTAAAAAATCTAAAGAGTAATACAAAAAATATTAAGTGTGATTAAACAAACCAATTCTTTGTTCCTGAGGAAGGTTGCCACTCTTAATTGACTCAAAAGAAGAAAAATTAAAACCATACTGACTTCCTTCAAACCTGTTACATTTCGTAATGCTTGTTTCAAAAGTCAACGAAAGAATATTGTTTTTATCAAAATGTTTAGTAGATTTGTTTTCAGCCAATTGGGAGTTATAGATATAGTAAGCTTGATTTTCACGTAAAAAATTTTCATGTTTTTTCATGTATCTACTCCACACAATAGCTTGCATTTTGGAGCCCTGTTTAAAAGTTAAAACGAAACAAAATAAAGTTAATCGGAATTATTATTAACAATAATATGTTAACAACATAAATGAAAAAATCAATACGTTAAACGCTAACCTGTTCATCCATCAGAACCATATCTAAACAAAGAGTTTCTGCAAGATTCTTGCGGTTTGGTCGCTTTCAAATCCTAAGCACCTTAACTTTGATTGTATATTGAGACATCCTCCAATTGATGTCATTCAAAAACGTAATGTTGTTCGGATCCATAAAGATGCAAGTTAATAGAATGTAAGTACTAAAACATTATATGCATAAAAAAATAACTGAATGATTATGTAAAAGTTGATAAACATACCAGATAGAGTTGAAGGAAATAGTTATACTATACTCCACTTACAAAATCTGTATTTATAATCTAAATTGCCAGATTTATTTATGTTAAGCAATTAATAATATTAAAAAGGAAATTATAAAATGGAAATCAGAATTAATTTAGATTTACATGTTGCTATAATTAAAAAATCGATTTTTTTATTTAAATTACATACCACTTTAAAATATAAAGTTATCAAATATAAAGATTTAAAAATACCTAAAATAAACGTAAACATATATAAAATTTAATTAACATGTTTATATAATTAGTATAATAGTTTTTTTTTAATATATACGATTTTTAACAAATTCCAAAAATTAAGTTTATTGTTTGTTTATAAAACATAAAGATTTCAAATGCGTGTAAAACAATTACTTTTAGCGGTCTTAATTTGATTGTTAGTCTAAATCTATTGATTTGTTAACGGTGAAAAAATTATTTTATTGTTTGTTTATATGTAAAGTTTTTAAAAAGTAAAACCATAACAAAAAATGGAATTTGTTAAAGAAGTCAATCATTCTTGATAGTATAAAAAAATTTGAAACAATGTTACAGTTATGAACAAAAATATAACAAATTGATGTTTAAAAAAGTTGTTGAATGTTTTATTAGAAAATTTAAAGGTTTTAAATTTACCAAAGAATTCTTTAATTGTTTCTTTTTAAAACTTAAATCTAGCAAATTTACTTTGCATGTTTGTTAAATTTAGTTGAAAGAATTGTTAAGTGTTTGTTTTTAAAAATTGGATGCTTGGGTATAAAACGAATTGTTTAAGTATACCTAATTTACCTTAAATATAATAGTTAAATTTGTTTCATTTTTACTAATAATGGAATTTTTGTTTTAAACGAAAAACAATCTACAAAATTTACATTTAATAAGAAGTCAAGAAGGTTGCCAAAAAAAAAGAAATATGTTTTGAATTTTTTAAATGAAAACCGTTTAATCTTATTGTGTTTTTAATTAGATGTATAGATTGTTAAGTGTTCGTTTTTTAAATTTGGATGTTTTGGTTAAAAAAGAATTCTTTAAGTATACGAAATTTACTTATAATATAATTGTTAAATTTAGTTGATTTTTACTAATAATGGAATTTTGAGTAAAATGAAAACCAATCTACTACAATTACATTTAATAAAAAGTCAAACGTTGCCTAAAGTAAAAAAAAACGAATATGTTTTGACTTTTTAGATTGAAAACTGTTTAATCTTATTGAATGATTTGAATTTTACAATTTTTGGTAAATTCAAACCTTTATTATTTAAAAAAAGTCAAACGGTTGCCTAAAGTAAAAAAAAAAAACGAATATGTTTTGAATTTTAAGATTCAAAACCGTTTAATCTTATTGAATGATTTCAATTTACCAAAATTTGGTAAATTCAAACCTTTATTATTTTAAAAAAGTCAAACCGTTGCCTAAAGTAAAAAAAAAAAAAGAATATGTTTTGAATTTTAAGATTGAAAACCGTTTAATCTTATTTAATGATTTCAATTTACCAAAAAATTTAGTCAAATTCAAACCTTTATTATTTAAAAAAAAGTAAACCGTTGCCTAAAGTAAAAAAAAAAAATATGTTTTGAATTTTAAGATTGAAAACCGTTTAATCTTATTGAATAATTTCAATTTACAAAAAAATTGAGTCAAATTCAAACCTTTATTATTTAAAAAAAGTCAAACCGACATTTTTATTTCATATTATTAAAGTTTTTCAATTTACCAAAAATTGAATATATTTTGGTTGGTAATTTTTTTTATTAAACATTATTTATTGATAAAAACCCCAACATATAACATTCAAAGATATAACCAAGTTTGTAACATAAAATGCAAAATATAGTATTTTTTTACTAATAAAGATAACCCAAAATAATAGTAATTGTAAACACAAAACAACTAAAGATTCACGAATGACTACATCAGTAGTAAACGTGCAAAACTTTGTGAGTACAAACGATTAAACATGTCCAAAAGTTACCCAGCTAAAGTTTTTATCAAACCTAAACAACGTCAACAACTAAAGCAACCGTGTTACCATCACCAACCATCAATTATGTTCAAAACTTACCCACCAAAAATATTATCAGTATACCAACAAAAAACCACCAAAAACCCAACTAATTCCCATCACCCTTAACAACATGAGTAAGCTTGAACACACCTTGATTCTGGAAAAACAGGAAATGCATTTCATCACCAGGTTGGAGTTCCTTATCATGGGCAAAAGCCGACATACCTCTTATGTAGTAACGGGGATATCTTGACTCATCTTCAATCCCAACCGAAACTCCCTAAGTAAATCCCTCCTCATCACGAATTGTCAAAGCCCTCTTCCTGTTCAAATGGTTATCCTTTACCCATTCCCTGTTCATACGCTACACAAATAATAAAGAATGGAACGTCATAAACTCAATGTTGTGATTGTAATATATGACTAATTTTCTTTATGCTCATTCATAGCATAGCAAATAAAGTGAAGTAAAGTCTAAAGTATAAAGTATAAAGTAAAATCTAAACTTAGAGAATGATGCCTAATGAAATCATTCAATTTATAACATTCTATTGTATAACATGGTTATAATATTGTCGAACATGATATCTAAAGTAGATAAGCTGGAATTCAGTTATAATATTGTCAACAGCCACTATTGTGCACATAAGTTACTTTCCATCTAATTTCGTATAACTATGTGCAACTAATATGGATAAAGTATCGTGTAAAAAATAAATTATAAAATAAAGTCTAAACATCTTCGGCACGCCTACATCCTCGCAACTAATACAGACAAACTGAATTATAAACATTTTGAAGATTATTTGCAGAAATAATTGTACTTACAAAGTGCTTATCAACTTTGAAAACTACCGGCACACCTACATCATGGTCATCTTCGGACTCATCATCATCCATTGGATCCTCATCACTGTCGTCATCAGAAAGAACAACGACGTCTTCCTCATTATAATAATTATCATAATCCTCTTCACTGTTATCATCATCCTCCTCATTAACTTCAGCTTTCAAAACATGACCGGGACCATTAGTAAGCTTGTTTTTCAAAAAAAGCGACATATTGTAGTTGGTCTGTAAAATGGATAAAAAGTATTCTTAGTAAAGTATAGAAAGTTATAAAAAGCAAAGAATAACAAAAAATTATATAAAGATTTCAAAAATCAATAAATAAAAAGAGAGAAAACCTCATTAATGATTTCGAACACAATTAGATGATCAGTAATAATGGAAAAAGCTTCCTTAATCATTGGCCATCCTTAAATGACATAAATAGTACCATCATCAACTGCTAGCTGTATTTGAAAGTGTGCAATTGAATGAGCAGTAACATCAATTGGATCCAATGGAACTGTTCGGTTGAATAATCCATGAAGAACGAAACAACTGATATGCTGGAAAAAAGACAAACAATGTTAACACATAAATGATGCTGTTTGTGTACAAAAATATTTTTATAATGTAAGATTTAATGGACTTGTTATAAAAAACATACCAAACGTTTATCAGTTGTAAGTGGATCGCCCAATCTGCAGTAGAAGAAGGTACCAGGTGCACACACAGCATCCTGATGGAAAGTAATCATTCTGAAAGACTTGAGGTTTTCATCATACTGAAAAATAAAGTTACACCCAGATGGGTACTTTAATTCAGTATTCATAGTTCTCCAACCATTGTAGAAGAACCATTTGCCTGCAATGTTTAAAACTTTAATGTCATAGACTTTATCATCCAAGGTTCGGATCTTGGTATTCCCAGAAGGATAACCATACTTGTCGATCCAACCATCATAGTCACTTGGTAACCCCTGAGTACAAAGATTAAAATTATAAGGATATTATAAAATGAGTGTAGTATATACATTAAAACCATGATTCATATCTTACCAAACAAACACGGCTGTTATTTTCTGACTTAACCCAAAATCCGTAAACCATTGCCAGCATTGTTTTCATAAGAACACAAACCTAAATTAAATAAAAAAAATTAAAATTAAAATCAGAAACTCAGTTGAACAAAAAATACCTAAATCGATCATTAAAGAACAATCACTCAAACCACTAATCAGTGTTAATAATAATCCAACTATGAATAAAGAACAATCACTCAAACCTTAGTCTTATCAATCGAAGAATAAAAACCCCTAAATCTAAACCTAAAACATAAACCATAAATCATCAATCTTAATAATAATCCAACGATCAATAAATAACAATCACTCAAACCTTAGTCTTATCAATCGAACAAAAAAAACCCCTAAATCTTAACCTAAAACATAAACCCTAAATCATCAATCTTAATAATACTCAAACGATCAATAAAGAAGAATCACTGAAACCTTAGTCTTATCAATCGAACAAAAAAAACCCCTAAATCTAAACCTAAAACATAAACCCTAAATCATCAATCTTAATAAGAATCCAACGATCAACAAAGAACAATCACCCAAACCTTAGTCTTATCAATCGAACAATAAAAACCCCTAAATCTAAAACTAAAACATAAACTCTATAAGATTAATAAAAAAAACAATGAATACAGTCTATACAAACAGAATAGCAAAATCAGTTCCACACAAGACAGAAAAAAAGACAGAAGAACATCGATTAATTGAAAACAGAATGAAAGAGAGATTACCTTCGATTGGAGATGAAAGCAATCGTTGAATCGCCCTGATTAGGGTTTCGGAATTGAAAGGAGGCGACGATGAAAGTGAGATTATGTTATGTTTTGTGTTTTTAATGGCTATTTATATTTTTGTGATTTTTGATTTAAAAAAACGATTTTTTTATAAACAACCACAAGGTGCCATGTGGCTTAATGAGAGGAGGAGAGAGGATTGCTAGGGGTGTGAGTGATTGACAAGTGTCCAAAATGGGTTTAAAATATTAGATGTATAGATATAGATATAGATATAGATATAGATATAGATATAGATATAGATATAGATATAGATATAGATATAGATATAGATATAGATATAGATATAGATATAGATATAGATATAGATGTTTAATCAACTTTTTGTTTGGGTAAAATAATTGAATACAACTTTATATTTGTATTGAATATTGAAGGTTATCTATACATCTAATATTTAAAAGCAATGTGGGACACTTGTCATTCCCACATTGCAAGTTCAATTATCTCTCTTCATCTCACTATGCCACATGTCACCTTGTGGGTTTTTATAAAAAAAAAATCGTTTTTTTAAATAAAAAATCCCAAAAATATAAAAACCCTAACAAAACACACAAACATAACATAACATCAGTTTCATCATCGCCTCCTTTCAACCGAAACCCTAATTGCTAGGCGATTCAAGCTTTTCATTCATCTCTACTCCAAGGTAATCTCTCTTCGATTCTTATTTCTATTAATCGATGTTCATCTATCTTTTTTTCTGTGTTGTGTTGAATTGATTTTGCTAATCTGTTTTTATAGTGTCGATTATTGTTAATGTCTCTTTTTCTCAAATATTCGGTTTTACTGATTGTTCTTGGTTTTTTGTTTATTATTGTCCAGTCTTCTTAATTGTTTTGATTTTGTATTGATGTTTTAGGGTTTATTTTTTAGGTTTCGATTTAGGGGTTTTTTAGGGTTCGATTCAAACAGGTTTGTGTTGTTCATATCCGGTAGTAATGAAATCATACTAATGAAACCAGGGTATTTTATTTTCTGATCTGATTTCTTTGCCCCCTTTTTTTAAATTTGAAGGTATAATAGTTATTATTTGCTCTTTTCGGATAGGTTCATCTCTGATTATGTATCATGGAATTTTTGTTTTGTTGGTTCTAGGGTGCGGTTATTATCACTCTGGTAATGAAATAAGGGCTGATTATTAGGAAAGTACCGAGCATAGTTTTGTACGCCTCAAAATTACTCCATCTGGTAATAATCATGTCATCTCTTTTTTGCATTTTTATCAAACATTCATATTTTATTCCAAATAGTTATATTTTTCCAACTCTATTGCAGAGACACCGTTTGCTGATGAAGCAGAGGTTTACAAGGCCATACAATGAGTCGATGGACTTAACCTGATGGCTTATGTTGAATACGATTCTATTATATTTATGGGCCATGGGATATTGAATTCATCAAAGTAGTTGATTTTTCAGGCTTTACTTTAGAGAATCAATCCATGTCAGTGGAGGTAATCAAGAAGGGAGATTTCAACATATGTCTTAAACGTATCTCATTGAAATAGCTCTTAGATTTTTTGAGAAACATGGTAAGCTTTGTTTTCAATGTATTGAAATTATATGGATTCATGTATGAGGTTTATAGTATGATTATGTGCAAACTTGTACCCTATACCTGTTACAGGAACTAAAGTAGAAGGTATCCTAAGACAATCTGTAGACGTTGAGGAGGTTGATCGGAGAGTTCAAGATTATGAATCAGGTAAAAACATTTTCTGTTTTATTGCTAAAATTATGGTTAAACTCATCATCTTTTCAGTTAATGATGATAAATACGTTTGGTATGCGAATAAAGATTGAAGGCCAACTTGAAGAATAAAGATTTAAGATCGAAGCTCTATGATTATATTGGGATCCGAGGTTATGGTAAAATACCTATGGTGATAATTTGTTAACAAAGGGGTATGTTTTATGGATCTAATAAATATTTTGTGTTTTATTACTTCATGGATGATTAAGAGGCGGTTTATACCCATTTCTTTTTATGTTTATTGTAGGGAACTACCCAAATGCCAGTCACAAGCTATTGTCACACCCTCAAATTCCACGTGCGGGGTTTTACCGCGAGGCGCGTGACACACCTGGATCTCAGTCAACGATCACAATAAACATACAACAAACATGCATTCATAAATATATTTAAAACCAAAATATCATGCTTTGAGCCGTAAACCAGCAGCGGAAGCATTCTTGTTTACAACCAAAAGACATATCATTGTTTACAAAACATTGTTTAACATGCTTCAAAATATTAGACGCTGTGCATGACTGTAACACCCCAACCGATGGCGGAAACATCGGGATGTCACGTAGTGATGATTGTTCAGTAGCTCATGGTGAACAATAAATTTCATTAAATGATTTTAAATAATTTACACACAATTGTTCTACAAAAATTCGTACATCAAATTGAATAAAACTATGCACATATCTTCAAGCAAATCTTCAAGCAAGTAGAACCTGAAACATGTTAAGTTGAAAATATTTTGGGTCAACAATTGTTGGTGAGAATACATAGGTTAAAAGTAATTGATAACAATAGTTTGTACAACATTCAAAGTTGTATGATGATAGAGTATGATACCGACATGTAACAATGCGTCTTTGTACAACCAAACCTTGTGTCGACTGATGACTAACTCGCAAGTTAGTTAAATGTTATTACTGTTATCGATCATCCCTGAGTCTATGCGGGGGATGGGTTTGTCAGACCTATAGCGCTATAATCTAAACAGGCGGCTTGATCATTGTTAATGATTGTACTGTGTCTTTTTGTTACAGTCAAATGATAGAATGATGTTGTAATTGAATCACAAGTAAATATGAGTAAATGATAGTATAAAATATTTGAACATGTTTCACCCCAAAAATAGTGAAAATAGAGTAAAGGGGCTATGTAAACTCACCTTAGCAAAATGTTATATCTGTTGAAAAATTGAATAGTGGTGTTGCCCAAATATGCCAAGTATCACCCTATAATAAAGTAATAAATATGTCTAAGTCTATCTAGTCTACAAATGTATATGTTCTAGGGCTTCGAATTGGGGATCAATGCTCGTTTGATCAATAATAAAAAAAATGTTGGATAATTGAGGAAATTTAGTAAATAAATAGACAAAAATCTTTTTATAAAATTTGAATTTAAGGTGATCACAATAATGAGTTTAAAGTATAAAAATAATTTTTATAAAATTATTTTCTTTAAAATAGAATATTAATTCTATTTATAACAATTTGTCAAAATTTAACTTTAATATTTAAAAATACTAAAATTAAAGAATTATTAGTTTAAAAATCATATTTCTGTTCCAAATAATCAGAAATAAATTGTATAAAATTTTGGTGCAAAAATATTAAAAATTGAATTTATTATGATTTATTTATGATTAAAACTAACAAAAATTGATTAAAAATATTAAATAAATGATTTTCTAGAAATAAAAATCATTTCTGAGATGTTTATTGTTTTATAAGTTTAGAATAATTTTTGTGGAATTTAATAAAATCGTTTTGATATTTTTATAGAATTTTTATTATATAATAGATTTAACTTGTAATATTTATTATATAAAATAAATAAATGATTTTTGAAAATCTAAAATTTGTATGATAAACTCGCCCATTTGAATATCATAAAATAATTTTTGTAGAATTTATAGAAATCGTTTTATTAAATAAAAGGATTTTTCTTATAAATTTGGTTAATAAAAGAATTATAAGAAATTTCATTATTTAATTTTAGATAGTGTTTAAATAAAATACAAATTGGGTTGTATATGTTCTCAGGGTCCAGACCAATTGGTCTGGGCTTGTGATTATAAGTATTATGAAGCAGGAGGTCATGGTTCGAATCCGGTTTACAACCGGTTTATATATATATAACTCCCCCTTTTTCTTTTTCTAAAATAAAAATGGTAGTTGTGGGATTCGAACTAAGGCCCCCAGCCGATCTGAAAGTTTAACACAACCAAGGGAAACCGTCTGGCCTACAAGACCTGATGATGATTATTTTTATTTCAAAATTCTTTTAAGCAACTAACACTTATGTCATCTTCCCCAATTTAAAACCCACGAACCCTAGTTCCTACAATTGATTCGATTACCGCATGATAATCAGTTTAATCATAGGGCTATGATTTGGATAAAGGTAACAAAACTAATGATGAGTTTAATTGAATACTTACAACCTGATGTGCTTCCTATTTTGATAGACAAAGCAGAAAGTCAACAAATCTTTAATTCGCAATATACCAGAATCGAGAGATAAAACCAGTTATGAATCTTTGTTTTTCGGCACAATTAGGTTGTCTAGGATGTATCAATTTATAGTGCCGTGGTTATTATGGAAGGTCTTGATTTCTTGACCAAGATACGGTCAAACGCGTAATTAAAGGAATTGATGGAGTCTTTTACGCGTATTAGGGATCCATTAAGCTTCAATCACGTTATTGTCTTGATTAGTTTCCATCCTCCATTTAATTATTGTGGTCAAAGAGGTTTGACCGAGTCAAAAACTCAGATCTGCGTAAATGAAAAACAGCAGTGGAGAAGAAGGTAAACAAGTTGGATTTGGGCCGGCTCTTTGGGCTTGGGTTGTTTTGTTCGGGCTCCAAATTTTTTTTTTTTATAAAGGATAGGTGGGCTTAAGGTTTAATAATAATAGGGGTGGGTTTAACTTTGCAAAAGTTAGTATTATTATCATTATAGTTGTTATTATTATTATTATTATTATCATTATTATTATTATCATTACATATATATACATATATATATATAAGTGTGTGTGTTAGGGGTGATAAAGGTGTATAAAACATGACTTTTACGTATAAAAAATTTGGGGGAAAATTTTGCGATGCTACAATCTCCCCTACTTTTGGAAACTTCGTCCCGAAGTTTATTGAAAACGCAGGGTTGAAGGAGGTTGGGTAGAAATTAGGACAAGTGTGACCTGGAAAATTTTATGTTAAGGCATGACATGAATAGAATAATCTGTCTCGAATAGTATTGATAAGAGGCGTGTTATGTGTGAGTTGATTGACTAAATGAACTATTAGATATCTAGAGTGTATAACCTTGATAGAATTTCACACTACCTTAATGTACCTGTAAATTCATGATTACGTTCCGGACCGCAATCACCAATTTACCTTACATTAAAGTTTTGCGTCCTTCTATGACTCCACCAATTGTTGAGCAGGTCCGACAGTCTCCACCAGTCGTGGAGTAGGTTGTAGGGCCTCTCCCGACTGTTGAAAAGGTATAATGACCTCTACCAATCGTTGAGTAGGTTTGATAGCCTCCACCAGTCGTGGAGCAGGTTGTAGGGCCTCTCCCGACTGTTGAAAAGGCATGATGACACATAGATTGCAAATTGGTAACATGTTTATGCAAGCAAGTTTACAAGTATAACAAGCATAGTATATGAGTGGTAGTTGTATAGATTTATATAATTAGTTCACATTCAAACAATCATGTACCATGTAACAACTCTCAGATAAATATTTTATTACTTGAATCAAATAGCGTCAATACAAAGCAACCAATAGTCAAATGATGAGACTTGCTGTTAATTAGCTGGAGGGTCTTGATCTTTGTTCAGTTTAGGGCATCGGTTGCGGAAGTGATTTGGGTCTCCGCATTCATAGCATTGTCCATAGTTGTATTGATTAAGGTTAGCAGCTTGAGCAGGGTTGATGGGTTGGTTGGCATTTGGATTTGGGGTCTGACGACACGTGTTGACCAGATGGCCATACCTTCCACAATTGGTGCACAAGCGACATGCTGAAGCAGTGGGATGATGTCGGTTGCATGTATTACATAATGGATGGTCTCCTGTATAGGGTTTCTTCTTAGGAGCTTGTGGAGTGAGGCTTGCATCAGGATCTCTGGTCTTACGCTTCTGGTTCTCAGTAGTTACCGCGGCTACAATACTTGTTTTATTGCCTTTCCGAATTAAGGTCCCGTTCTTTACGTGATTATCAGTCAAGGTAGCTGCTAAACGTTTGGCTTCCTCCAAGGTGGCAGGATTCCTTCCCCACACCGTGTCCTGGATTTGCATGGGCAGACCACCGATGTACTTCTCAATGGCTACCGGCAGGGGAGTGACTTTGTGGGGTAACAACAAGCTAAGCTCGTGGAAGCGGGTATTGTAGGCAAGGTTTTCCCCACTATCCTGAGCAAGGGTGTGGAACTCGTCTTCTAATTTCTTGACCTCGTTACGTGGGCAAAATTCATCTTTCATCATCTCCTTGACTTGATCCCACGTCATAGCGAGTGCAACTTCAGCTCCTCGGGTACACTTTTCCTCATTCCACCAAGTGAGTGCTCGTTTGTGAAGAACACTCATAGCATAACGGACCTTAAAGTTATCGGGACACTCACTGTTGATGAAGGTATTTTCAATACCCTCAAACCATTGTAGAAGTCCTGTAGCTCCTTCTTCACCACTAAACTTTGGGGGATTACAAGAATTAAAGTGCTTGAGAGTACAGGCTGGGAGACCATTCCCATTGTGGTGTCCATTTCCATTCCCGTTGCCGTTGCCGTTTCCGTTGCCGTTCAACTGGATGACTTGAGCTAGTAAGTTGGGAACCAAAGTTGCGATTTGCTGCGCCATTTGTTGAGAAATGATTGCAGCCAGTTGGGCATCGACACCATTGTTGTTGTTGTTGTTGTGATGGTTAGTATCGTGGTTGTGGTTGTGATTGTTACTTCCTTCATCATGATTTTCACCACTGTTAAGACGAGCACTGCGACGTGGAGGCATGATCTGTAAGAGACACAGTGAAATGAGTGAGATTATATAAGGAATGTAATCATTTATTCACGAATAAACGAAAACGTTGACTTATCAAAGATTCTAAATTCTAATAACATATGAAGACGTGCTTTAGCCTATAAGTGAACACTCATCCCGAGAATTCCCAGGTAGGCATCCGGGTCCCTCGTCTGATTGGGATATATGCGCAATGCCAGCCTAGACAGAAGACTCAGAATACAGGCGTTCACCCTTCCAGATTGCACGTGTTCGTTATTAAAATCTAGAACTTCGACAGGATCTCGAGGTGGTTCAGGTTAAACCTGAGGATTTTGTCCTATTAGTCTGAGAGCAGGTCTAGTGATGTAGAGCATCTTCTTGTAAGGATGATAGTAGGGATAAGAAGTAGGAGGGAGATAGAGATTAGCAAGTAAAGAAGCAAGTACTGATTAAGTCCTATGGTTATAGACTAGATTATTTTTCTAATAACCTAATTCCCTATAACCATGGCTCTGATACCAATCTGTAACACCCCAACCGATGGCGGAAACATTGGGATGTCACGTAGTGATGATTGTTCAGTAGCTCATGGTGAACAATAAATTTCATTAAATGATTTTAAATAATTTACACACAATTGTTCTACAAAAATTCGTACATCAAATTGAATAAAACTATGCACATATCTTCAAGCAAATCTTCAAGCAAGTAGAACCTGAAACATGTTAAGTTGAAAATATTTTGGGTCAACAATTGTTGGTGAGAATACATAGGTTAAAAGTAATTGATAACAATAGTTTGTACAACATTCAAAGTTGTATGATGATAGAGTATGATACCGACATGTAACAATGCGTCTTTGTACAACCAAACCTTGTGTCGACTGATGACTAACTCGCAAGTTAGTTAAATGTTATTACTGTTATCGATCATCCCTGAGTCTATGCGGGGGATGGGTTTGTCAGACCTATAGCGCTATAATCTAAACAGGCGGCTTGATCATTGTTAATGATTGTACTGTGTCTTTTTGTTACAGTCAAATGATAGAATGATGTTGTAATTGAATCACAAGTAAATATGAGTAAATGATAGTATAAAATATTTGAACATGTTTCACCCCAAAAATAGTGAAAATAGAGTAAAGGGGCTATGTAAACTCACCTTAGCAAAATGTTATATCTGTTGAAAAATTGAATAGTGGTGTTGCCCAAATATGCCAAGTATCACCCTATAATAAAGTAATAAATATGTCTAAGTCTATCTAGTCTACAAATGTATATGTTCTAGGGCTTCGAATTGGGGATCAATGCTCGTTTGATCAATAATAAAAAAAATGTTGGATAATTGAGGAAATTTAGTAAATAAATAGACAAAAATCTTTTTATAAAATTTGAATTTAAGGTGATCACAATAATGAGTTTAAAGTATAAAAATAATTTTTATAAAATTATTTTCTTTAAAATAGAATATTAATTCTATTTATAACAATTTGTCAAAATTTAACTTTAATATTTAAAAATACTAAAATTAAAGAATTATTAGTTTAAAAATCATATTTCTGTTCCAAATAATCAGAAATAAATTGTATAAAATTTTGGTGCAAAAATATTAAAAATTGAATTTATTATGATTTATTTATGATTAAAACTAACAAAAATTGATTAAAAATATTAAATAAATGATTTTCTAGAAATAAAAATCATTTCTGAGATGTTTATTGTTTTATAAGTTTAGAATAATTTTTGTGGAATTTAATAAAATCGTTTTGATATTTTTATAGAATTTTTATTATATAATAGATTTAACTTGTAATATTTATTATATAAAATAAATAAATGATTTTTGAAAATCTAAAATTTGTATGATAAACTCGCCCATTTGAATATCATAAAATAATTTTTGTAGAATTTATAGAAATCGTTTTATTAAATAAAAGGATTTTTCTTATAAATTTGGTTAATAAAAGAATTATAAGAAATTTCATTATTTAATTTTAGATAGTGTTTAAATAAAATACAAATTGGGTTGTATATGTTCTCAGGGTCCAGACCAATTGGTCTGGGCTTGTGATTATAAGTATTATGAAGCAGGAGGTCATGGGTTCGAATCCGGTTTACAACCGGTTTATATATATATAACTCCCCCTTTTTCTTTTTCTAAAATAAAAATGGTAGTTGTGGGATTCGAACTAAGGCCCCCAGCCGATCTGAAAGTTTAACACAACCAAGGGAAACCGTCTGGCCTACAAGACCTGATGATGATTATTTTTATTTCAAAATTCTTTTAAGCAACTAACACTTATGTCATCTTCCCCAATTTAAAACCCACGAACCCTAGTTCCTACAATTGATTCGATTACCGCATGATAATCAGTTTAATCATAGGGCTATGATTTGGATAAAGGTAACAAAACTAATGATGAGTTTAATTGAATACTTACAACCTGATGTGCTTCCTATTTTGATAGACAAAGCAGAAAGTCAACAAATCTTTAATTCGCAATATACCAGAATCGGGAGATAAAACCAGTTATGAATCTTTGTTTTTCGGCACAATTAGGTTGTCTAGGATGTATCAATTTATAGTGCCGTGGTTATTATGGAAGGTCTTGATTTCTTGACCAAGATACGGTCAAACGCGTAATTAAAGGAATTGATGGAGTCTTTTACGCGTATTAGGGATCCATTAAGCTTCAATCACGTTATTGTCTTGATTAGTTTCCATCCTCCATTTAATTATTGTGGTCAAAGAGGTTTGACCGAGTCAAAAACTCAGATCTGCGTAAATGAAAAACAGCAGTGGAGAAGAAGGTAAACAAGTTGGATTTGGGCCGGCTCTTTGGGCTTGGGTTGTTTTGTTCGGGCTCCAAATTTTTTTTTTTATAAAGGATAGGTGGGCTTAAGGTTTAATAATAATAGGGGTGGGTTTAACTTTGCAAAAGTTAGTATTATTATCATTATAGTTGTTATTATTATTATTATTATTATCATTATTATTATTATCATTACATATATATACATATATATATATATAAGTGTGTGTGTTAGGGTGATAAAGGTGTATAAAACATGACTTTTACGTATAAAAATTTGGGGGAAAATTTTGCGATGCTACAATGACTCCGTGCGCCTAGCCCATTGACTGCTACCTTAGCGACCTGAGAAAACATGCCAAAAATGTCAACATATAATGCTGGTGAGTTCACAGGTTTTCTTTTATAAAGTGTTTGTTATAAGTTGTGAAGATCATATCCGTTACTACTAGGTTATAAGAACGTTAGCTAGACGTTAAGTGTTTGTTTACTACTGCGGTTGGGAATCCATTACTATACGTTTATAAGTTGTTGAAGCTTGCCCAGCAGTTTTGGCTATAACCGATGCCTCGGCGAGCCAGTAATAAGAGACAATATGCACCCGCCCGGCCCAGCCGTCGAGTGGGGTTTGTGAGGCCCAATAGATCTATCCACATTTCCCCCGTTGTGCATCCCCGCACATTCATGGTTTCCCCCCTGGGACTTTCCGTAAAAAGCCGCATAGTATATGTAAAGTAACCATAGTATAACATGACCTTTAATAGGTAAGTAAGTAGCATGTTTCTCCCCCAAAAGTAAAACGGTAAAAGTGGGGCTGTGAAACTCACCTCGGATTGCGTTACTTGAAAACAGTTAAGTAATTATGTTATGATAGCCCCAAATAGCGGCAACCTATCATAAGATGTGTATAAGTATTGGACTAATAACCCGCAGGCTAACTAGTCCCCGAATGTCCAGACCGTGACCATAAACGTTTGAAAACATCATTAACTGTTAAACCGACCATGCCAGACAAGACCCGACATCCCATTGGTGACCCGACATTCCACGTGTTAGGTAGATACAAGACATCATGCAACATATGCAATTAAACACTTAATACGCGCAATTGTTCACCTAGTCTAGCATAATGTTCGATTAACGCATAATCAGGTCCGAACACGTCTTACTAAGTCATTGGGTGCATCCCGGGGTTCCTATCATGTTCCTAGGTGTCAAATCATGTTCCGGGATGTCAAAACGCGTTCACGACAGCAGTACATGCGATTAGGAAAGTCACACGCGAGTAGGCTTCAGCCTATTGGCGATTAGGGGCCCAATCGCCTGATATATCAGGCGATTAGGGTCCTAATCGCCTCTATGTCTGCATAATCTCCTTCAGCATCAGGCGATTAGGATTCCTAATCGCCTGCTGCTGCTGTGTGACGGATTTTCGCGCGTTTAACCCTCCAAATCAGATCCGAAACATGCAACGACACCCAATATCAAACCTAAATCATTTACCAACCCATTCCAAGCAAAAACCCCCAACATATCACTGATCTAACATGTTCTAAGCAATTATTTCCTAAAATGGCAAGTACTAGGTTTCACCAACCAACCTTATCTTTCCCTAAATGGAAACAATCAGATTTCAATCTCTACAAACTTGTAAATCATCAAACCTCTGATCTAACATCTTCCTAGTATGAATTCTAACAACATTGCATCAACAATCATACCATAATCATCCTAAATCTTCAAGAACATTCAAATGGGTCAAAATACACATTTTCATCAAAACACAACAATAATGGCTCAAACTCTAAGATAACCTTCCTAATAATCTCTACATAGCAGAAGTACAATCATATCTTGGAAACAATCATGTTATAATCACCAAGAAGACCAACATATGCATGTAAACTTCACATATAACAAGCATTAAGGTGTAGACTTGGTTTAGAACTCTTTTGAAAGGTTTTTAAAGACACAAACTTAGTAAAACAAGGTCTGGACCTTTGGGGAACCAAAATAACAACTTTACAAAGGTTAGGGATGAAGAACACACCTTGGGTTTTGTTAAAGAAAGGTGTGTAGGCTTGGAGATGGTGATTTTTGTAGCAAAAATGAGTTCCAGAGGTGTTTCAAGGTGTGTGGGTGGCTTGGGATCAGCTAGGGTTGTTCTAGAGGTGTTTGGGGAGTTAAGGGTTCTATTTATAGGTGTTTTGACCCGGACCCTGCAGTATAGGCGATTAGCAGGTCAATTCATGTGATTGGGGGCCTAATCGCATGCTACATCAGGCGATTAGGTCCCAATCGCCTGTTATCACCCCTACTCGCCTATATATATAGGCGATTAGGCCCTCTTCCAGGTCCTAATCGCCTGAAACCCACCAAGTTGGGTTTTCGGCGCGTTAAACGCTATTTTAACACATATAAACACGTATTCACATACCGATAAGTCACATAATGATTCCAAACATATAATGCATGATAACTAACACGTTTACATCCGTTCACCAATTCCCGGGACTCGAGACTCGTGTGTGCATTAAACCCGGCGATTCCACGAAGATGACCCCGCGGATCATCGTAACGACTCCCGATGATTCCCAGAATCATCATACCGACTCGACTGACCCCGTTAAGAACGTAATATGCATGACTCGCTAAGGTAGACTTACTAGTTTAGTCAACGTTACTAACCTGAGTTTGCCGGGTGTCACAGCTATTGTAAAAGAAAATTCCAGATATATTTCGCCATGAAACACTGCAAAACTTGGGGTAAGCTGATCAATTTTGTTTGTTCAAGGGGAAAACGTTTGATAGGCTTGACTTTTGTTTGGTGATTTGTTTTATATAGGTGTTAACGACCCTTGTGTTAATGTGTTGGATTTGCTTTTTAGCTTTTAAAATTTGAAGTTGTTTTTTGTTTAAACCTCATACAAGGCTATTTTTTTCGCTAATAAAAAATATGATTTCTGCATCAAAGAGAGGACCTACTATTTTTAATTTGAGGCATGTAGATGTTCAGGTTTGTACTTCTCAGTTATAGTTATTGAGTTATAGATATTGCTTGCATTATCGGCTTACATTGAAAAGAGTATGAATCATAGTTTCATGCTTGAACATGTATTGTATTTTTATAATAGAAGACGCAAAACAAACTTCTCATCATAGCATAGTTATTAGTTTTTACTATGGGTACCTAAACTGTTGATAGTTCTATCCTTTTATGCTTCACTTTTTTCTTACCAGCTTACTATCGATTAACTTCTTTAGCACCAATCAAACAAAAGGGGTGTTATTCTTGCTGTTTTAAAACCAAATGATGCTGATTTAGCTCCTGTTTTGGTTTAAAAAAAAGGTTCTCTTCATGCGATTGACCGGTACATATCATGTATGCGATTTCTTTTTGTCAAAAAATTGTATAACTTTTAAATTAGCACTGGTTTAGTAGATGTAGTGGCTATGTAGTGATCTTGAGGCTGGAATCAAGGCCTTCTAAAATCAATAATTGACATTTTTAATAGCAGGTTATTGAGATGATGAATATGAAACCTCGAGCAAAATGAGACCGTTTGAAAAAGACGATTTCAGGTCCATAGTGAGCATTAAATCTTCATTGATTTTTTTTTAGGTGATAAAATTAAGGTTAGTTGACATATGATGGTTATGGTTATCTATATTATTAGATAATCAAAGAGTTGAAAAGATTTTCAGTTTACATAAGAGATGGTATTGGATGCTTCGATTGCATGCTTGCCCTGTGCCCCATTTGAGCTTTTTTAATGGTTTATTACTGAAGCTTCCATATTTTTGTTTGATTTATAGGCAGTAAGTTGTTCGATTGCTATTAAGAGTAAAACGGTTGTCGAGTCTACTGCAAAGAGTTTGAGTCCTACAAGCATCAGGTCTGGAAGTCACACGGATATAGGAGCACGCAGATTAAATGAAGACCAGCATATCATGATCGATGATCTGTCGGAAGGAGGGGGTTAATGATCTTATAAAAAGTGTTAACTACTGATGAAGAAGCAGTTAACTGTTGTTGCAACAACTGTTATAACCACTGATGAGGTTATAACCACTCATCAGTGGTTTGCTTCAGCAGAGGTTGCCACTGATCAGTGGTTGTTTTCAGTCCTAATTACTAGATCGTTTAATTAAAAACTATAGTTTGCTGGTTGATTCCACATTTATGAATTTTGCCTGACTTTTCTTCCTTTTTGGTGCAGAGTTGGCAGAGGAAGCTGGATCTGAGTATGATGTGATGCACACATTGCAAAATCTGTTATTCAAAACAGATTTGGTGGAGGATCTATTATATACAATTGAAGGACTCATGGCTCCATGACAAACTTCCACATCCAGTCCTCCCTTAAAAATATTCATGTAATATTTTTTTTGTCTACAATGTGTTACATCAGCAACATCAACAATTGTAGCAGCATAATTTTTTGTCGCAACCGAATCCGGCTAGGCTGTTACCTGTTAGAGAGCAGGAGAATATGTTTCAGCATAGGGAGTAGGAACATATGTTTCAGCATAGTTTCAGCATCAGCAGATAAAGCAGGAGCATTCGCAGTCGTCGTTTCAGCATCAGCAGATAAAGCACAGCAGATGTGTAACACCCCAACCGATGGCGGAAACATCGGGATGTCACGTATTGATGATTGTTCAGTAGCTCATGGTGAATAATAAGTTTCATTAAATGATTTAAATAAATTACATACAATTGTTCTACAAAAATTCGTACATCAAAATGAATAATACTATGTACACATCTTCCAGCAATAACTCAATTCTTCAAGCAAATAGAACCTGAAACATGTTAAGTTGAAAATATTTTTGGGTCAACAAAAGTTGGTGAGAATACATAGGTTTTTATAAATACTTGATAACAATAGTTTGTACAACATTCACAGTTGTATGATGATAGAGTATGATACCGACATGTAACAATGCGTCTTTGTACAACCAAACCTTGTGTCGACTGATGACTAACTCGCAAGTTAGTTAAATGTTGTTACTGTTATCGATCATCCCTGAATTTATGCGAGGGGATGGGTTTGTCAGACCTATAGCGCTATAATCTAAACAGGCGGCTTGATCAATGTTAATGATTGTAATGTGTCTTTTTGTTACAGTCAAATGATAGAATGTTGTTGTAATTGAATCACAAGTAAGTATGAGTAAATGATAGTATAAAATGTTTAAACATGTTTCACCCCGAAAATAGTGAAAATAGAGTAAAGGGGCTATGTAAACTCACCTTAGCAAAATGTTATCTCTTGAAAAATAGAATAGTGGTGTTGCCCAAATATGCCAAGTATCACCCTATACATAAGGTAATAAATATGTCTAAGTCTATCTAGTCTACCAATATATATTCTAGGGCTTTGATTTGGGGATAAATACTCGTTTGATTAATAATCGAAATGTTTGATAATTGAGAGAAATTCAATAAATAAATAAACAAAAATCTTTTTATAAAATTTGAATTTAAGATTGTCACAATAATGAGTTTAAAGTATAAAAATAATTTTTGTAAAATTATTTTCTTTAAAATAAAATATTAAATCTATTTATTTCAAATTGTCAAAATTTAAATTTAATATTTAAAAATACTAAAATTAAAGAATTATTAGTTTAAAAATTATATTTCTGTTCCAAATAATCAGAAATAATTTATATAAAATTTTGGTGCAAAAATATTGAAAAATTGATTTATTATGATTTATTTATGATTAAAATAACACAAAATCGATTAAAAATATTAAATAAATGATTTTTCTGAAATAAAAATTATTTCAGAAATGTTTATTGTTTTATAAACTTAGAATAATTTTTGTGGAATTTTATAAAGTCGTTTTGATATTTTTATAGAATTTTATAATTATAATTGAATAAACTTGTAATATTTATTATCTATATCTATATATATAATAAACCAAAGCATTTTTAATGACATGTCATAATATTATGCAATCTCTCTTTTGAGAGATGACACATAGGATGTGATGTGACAACTCTAGACCAATTAAAAAAAATAAATAAATATGGTTTAAATATGATTTAACATAATCTATTAAATACCTAATATACTAAATGTAAATATTAAAACTTTATTATTTTTTCTCTCATGTTTCCTCTCATAACTTTTAAATGTTAATATCTATTATAGACGAGATTTTTTTTTTAAAAAAATTACACCTAATTAACGAACGTTTTATTATCTTTTCAACGAGTACCATAGTGCTATATAAAAAACGGAGAAAAAAACGACTATTTTTTGTAACCCGACTGGTATTGTGTCAGGTTTGGAATTAGTTTTAAAAAAATTGTGGGTTTGGGTCGGGCCCGGGATTAGATGATACCCGACCCAATTACCTTTTTTTTATATTAGAATATGATAACTTATGGCAGAGATTTGTTTAAAATAATAATAATAATATTCATTAATCATATATTGGCATATGCCATTTTTATAGTTTAAATACTTCTAATTTTATTCACTTTACTTAGATTTCTCAACCCGGGACGCTCCCGGGGTATAAACTAGTATATAATAAATAAAAGATTTTTGAAAAACTAAAAGTTGGGTATCAAACTTAATCATAAGATTGACATAAAATAAATTTTGTAGGATTTTACAAACCATGTTTAGTATTTAAAATCGATTTTTAAAGTTTAATAGGTAAAATTATAAATAAAAAGGCTTAAAAAAAATTGGTTGCTGTGGCTAGGATTCGAACCCCTGCCAGTAACCGGTTCTCTGTTTAACCACAAAGTGTATCACCAGCTGATCTAAAGATCAGGTGGTGATTATTATCAGTTTGTTTAAGATAAATATGGTAACTGCGAAATGTCATCTTCCCCAAATTCAAAAGTATGAACCCTAGATCCTAAATAATTATAAAACGCGACCAAGAACCCAATTAACAATAGGGTTACTGATCTAGATGTACCGATTAACATATGTATTAAAGAAATTTGATCTTACCAACACGCAATGCCTCCTAATCGTGAGTCAAACAACTTCGAATTCGTTATTTTGAGCGAAAAAAAAGAAGAATTGAGGATGGGGGTATGTTATTCGGTACCCTTAGGCATAAACTGAATGTTCAATTTATACTAAACATACGGATTTCACGATTTAGAAGGTTTGACCTATGGTTAAATATAGACGCGTGATTAAGCTCATTAAGAGCTGAAATCGCGGCCATATTAACTGATATAGGTGCGAAATAATTAGTCAAACAATTTATCATTCATTAATTTGATTTTAGTCTTCCAAAATTAGGCAAATTGAAAGGTCAATGGTGGAGCTTTTTGGTCAACATCTGAACTGCTGTTGTTGCGCAGAAAAGAAAGAAGAAGAGAAAAAAGGGAGGGTGGGCTTTTATATAATAAAAGTTAGATTTAAAACAAAAGATCAACATGGCTTAGCTGGTTTGGTGTGTGTGTTGCGTCTGGCTCGGCTCCGGTTCGAAACCCGGCTGGAGCATCCTTTTTCTCTTTTTTTTTTTGACAGAAAAGGGGAGGGGAGAGGACAAGTGGGCCGGATCCAAGGAAAAAGGGGGTGGGCCGAGGTTTTGTTCTTGGGCTGGGCATTTGTTTGGGCTGGATGGGTGTTGGTGTTGGGTTCAAAACATTTTGTTTGTGAGTTTTGTTTAGCCAAATTTTTTTTACACAACTAAACTGATTATTATTATTATTATTATAAACCTTTATATATATATATATATATTTAAGTTGCGTGGTAATAAAATAAAGACTTAGGCACATTATGAATGATAAAAAAAAATATAATATATGTATTAGAATTTGGGGAAAATTTTGCGATGTTACAAGATGCTCGAGGAGCAGCGGAAACAGCAGGAAATGCTCGAAGAGCAGCAAAAGCAACAGCAGATGCTCGAGGAACAACGGAAGCAATAACAGCTGCTCGAAGAACAACGAAAGCAAGAATAGCTAATGCCAATGGCCCTTCTAAGCAAGGGAAACAAAACGTCCAGACGGTTGATCCGGATCCTCATGGAGAGAAGTTATTACAGGTTTTGTCCGTCTTTCTAAAACTAAACAATTTTTTAAAGTATTGTTTTGTTGTGTTTTGTTAGGTTACATGTTGAATTGAGTGTGTTGATAACGATGATGTCGTTGCATAGTGCTATTGCGTCGCCATGCTTGAAATCAGGGTTGTTGATTGGATCTCACAGCTGGGGATTAGTCCCTCAAGGTTTGTTTTTTTATTCTTGATGCATCATCTGTTAGCGTTTGATTTTGGATGTTGGTTAAGTTTAGGTGGGAGTCTCACGTTTTGTCTTATTATAATGTGAGGCGTGATTTAGCGCTGACTCGAGAATCAGATATCATGACTATAACTCCTTTAGGTGCTGCATTGTTAGAAAGTCCAAGTGTTTAAACGAAACATACTTTTGTTTGTAGCTGTTATGTGGTTTAATATGACATTTGTTTATAGGAAAAGTCTATATTTATTATTAGTTTTATTTTTGTGAACAGACGTTGATTAATTGCTTGAGTGTCAATATAGACATGAATCCGCTATATCGCTTTGGGCCAAAGCAAGAACAACAGCTACCAAGGTACATTAAACGAGTCAAAGCCATTAAAGTTCAGCTGACCAGAAACATATTAATATGATAAAATATAAAATTAGATTACTTATAAAATTGAGCTGACCAGAATTAAGTCCTAAACATGAGATTGCTTTCAAGTTGCAAAAAGTGTATAAAAGCTTTCAAACACGATGAAAGGTGGCTGATTGTGCAGTTCTAATCATTATGCAAATTTCTGTTTTTTTTATATTATTCCTATGGTGTATTTGCAGATCGATCCAAGGTAAAGAAGTGAATATTGTCGATAAATGTCCAAGATCAAAGCTTCAACGTCAATGCATTAACAGGTATTTGATGTTGATTTAACAGGTCTTACATGTGTATGAGTGTGCTAATATTTGAGTCCTTGGCTGTTGGATACACAGAGGCTGAACGACTGAGCAGACATTTTGAGAACGAAGGTACAGACCGAGTTGCGTCGGATCACCACACTGAAGCTGGATTTTTTTTAATATTTGAATGTGATCTAGAAATGTGTTGAAGTATTCCTAAAGAAATATACTTGATGCTGATGGGAAGGTGAAGACTAAAACAAAAAAAATGTGGTGTATAAAGAAATATTTAGTGATATTTGAATAAAATGTGTGTTGGTTTCTTTTAAATTTTAATAAAATATTTCTACTATATTTTTTTTACGTCTTACCGCTTAAAATAATTGTACGTTGGTGAACCGCGTGTAAACGCGGGCAAAAGTCTAGTAAACTAATAAATAAACCCACGTTACGCTTCAGGAACTTGGTTGGTATCTATTGAGAAAATCCAAATGTTTGCGATATAAAAAAATTGTATGTCGATACATATTTTATAACAATTGAAAACTACAGAAACGGTTATTGTTAGTGATTTTGGTAACGCCGTCACTGATACCGACCTTCCATTAGAACGACCACAACACTGATATTTTAATAGCTCAAACATTAACAATAATTCTAAAATAATGTCACTAACTATATTTAAATACTTTTAGTTTGAAATAGACAAAACTTTAGTAAATTAACAAAAATCAAAATGTGAGCCATAATTATTATGTTGGAAAGAAACGAAATTTACAACAACGAAAAAAACTGAAAGAAAATTAAGCAAAAGAAGCTGGAAAACTAAATTTACAACGAAAAAGGTGGTGTTGACATGTGGCAAAACCAACAATAGCAAACAATAGTGAACTAGGTTATATCCATGCGCGCGCGTTGCGGCGCGCTAAACCGGTTAAAATACTTTGCCACCTGTTGCGCAATGACAATGCTCCATATTATAGGTACTAACACTATGCCTTAGATATAGGGATTAGCTCGGGACGGTATCGGTACCAACCAATACCAATCCCGAAAACTCCCAAAACCCAATACCGATACCGAAAACATACAGCACAGTATCGGTTCGGTAATCAATACGGTACCGATATGGTGTCGGTACCACGCTATTTTTGCGCTTCTCGTATGTGCCTTGTTTCTAAAACCCAATAGCAAACCATTCGTTGTTTTCTTGAAAACCATTTACATAAAACCATCTAGCAACCCACCAATTTTTTTCACAAAACACTCCCCCTGGGCTCTTGCATAACCTGCCGCTACAAAACCCAACAAAAAAAAAAAACTCAAATCAAGAATCTAACAACACTCAAAACACAAATACAAACCCATATCCAAAACAAATAATTAAACATACTATATGCATCAAGAAGCTGAACCCGTAGCAGCTGTGGAAGAGATGAAGAAGAGAGAGAGAGAGATGAGAGGAGCCGCCACCACTGACGGCGGAACCACGACGGCGAAACCACTTGTAGTTTCTGATTCAGAAATCATACATCCTTGGAGGATCCCTCAGTCGTCCCCGGAATAACTATCGGAACCTCAGCCACCATCTTCGTTTGACGCCGCTGTCGGCGCTATGAAAGCAACGGTTCTTCGCGAAACCAGCGCCGTCATCGCAGCCGTTATTGTACAACCAAACCGGCAACAAATGGCGGTGATGAAACTCCAACGCCCGTTGTCGTATGGTAGTATTCTTAGAGGGTGTTTGGGATTGAGTTTGGAGATGCAAAAGTGCTTTTGGTCAAAAGTGTTTATTGGCTTATGACTTTTTGAAAAGGAGTTTTAAAAAAAGTGTTTGGATTAGCTTTTGGGATGAGAAACGTCAAAAAGTCAATAAATTTTTGTTTTTTTAAGTGTTTCGCTTAACTTATTGTGAATATTGGTTGTATGGGTGGTATATTTGTAATTTTTTTCCAAAAGTCAAAAGCCAAAAGCCAGGATTTCTAACTTTTCAAAAACAACTTTTCCACCCTTAAAAGCCAAAAGCCAAAAGTCAAAACAGAAAGTGCTTTTGGGTTACACAAACAACTTATTGACTTATTAGCTTTTTGAAAAAGCCAATAAGTCAATAAGTTGTTTTGAAACACAATCCCAAACACCCTCTTAATCCCCAAAGCCTAACCGGTAATATTTGTCTCTTTTTGGAGAGAGAAAGGACATTGAGAACTTGCTAGAAAAGACTTGGTCCCAAAAAGAAGTTCACCTACAACCTAGGTAGCCGGTCACCAACTTGCAGTTGAGGGTTGTACAGCTAAAACAACCAAGCTTCAAACACTTGTATTCAGAGCAACATTTCGGGACTCTCACATGAATATTTGCAAATTGTATATATTTATTATATTATGACTTCCAAAAAAAAACGTATAAAACTACATCCCTTACAGGAGTCGAACAGGAACACCACATCAGACACAACAACCCACAAACCAACTGAACCACATCATCTTTGGTTAACAATATTAAACATATTACTATTTAATAGCTTTTAAATTAATAAAATAATAATAAAACACTGTTCAAATCAGTTGGTTTATTAATATAGTCTAATTAACACTGTTTACCAAATTTCAAATGTATAGTATAGAAATTTTAACGCACAACTAGATTATATATCTTGCATGAAAATTGAACAAAGATAAGTATTGTTATTTCAAATTCCCGAGTTGCAACATGATGTTGTAAAACCATGCGGTCTAAAACAATGATATCCTTTGACCCATCGCATAGCCCCCAATGAAACTAGTAGAGCTTCCTTGGATCATTTGACAGTTTTGTTTAGTTGTTGTTGTACAACACCAAAGAAATCAAACAATGACTTTTCCGTGGAGGAGCAACTATAATTTGTTCGGTAGCGTTACAACTTGTTACACGTAAAGAATTCGATGAATGAAATTTTATTAAACATCGTACCTTATGTTATAAGAGAAAGAAATTATGCTCAAAACTAGTTTTATAAAAAAAAATTTATAATTTCAAAACAATATGAAATCTAAAAAAAGGTTTAAATAAAGGCCTTGTTATTCTAAATGTTCATCAACTAGCATTTAGGACCCGCATGTTGCAGTAGGAACATAAAATCGAACAAAAAGTATACGCAAAAACGTTTAACCACATATGCCTGTTGCAGCGTGTTCACGCACAAAACTTAGACCAAAACGTAGAAGGTATAAAAGATTAACCAAGTCACGCTATGACTAATGTGTTGTGATAGAGCCGTTAACCAATAAAAAATAGACGTAAAAACGTTAAACCGCAAAGTCAGGTTACAACGTGTTAACTTGCAAAATTTAGACTCAAATGTAAACTAAAAACTTATAAAAGATGAAAGGTACGGGGAGCAAAGTTTAAAGTGGAAAGGTGTTCAAACCAATCCTCCTAATTAAAAATCCTTATGTACAAAACAAGTCATCCAAGCAACACAGATACACAACACATTTGATACACAAAATATTCAAGAACATAAAGCTAATATAAATATCAACAGAGAACAAACTCATCCTTTAGCTTCTCTGACATCAAAACAGCCAGTTTTAGTTGACCGATCTGACAAAGCCTAGCTGGATTCTTGAATACAGCGACTCGAGCTCTTTTATCACCCAACAAAACAACACGAGCTATGCTAAAAGATTCACCTTTCTTAACTGCAAACTGCCACTCTCCAACCGATATCTCAAACCAGTCCTTTGTTTTAGAACTGGTTGTTTTGACTTCAATGTACTCCTTTCGGTTTTCATCATCACAAACTTCGATAACATATGGTAGCCTGGTTTCACTTGCTTCATTTACCCATTTCACAACTCTGATACCCATGCTTTTATAGTAGTTAAACGCCAGTTCCTCACCCCGTCTCCCAGTAAGAAACGCTTGTTTCGCATTACCCGAGCCATGTGAAAGCTGGTTTTTCTGGCTAAAACCCAAAGAACCATCTTGGTCAACCAAATCATGTTCAACACTAAGAGAGTCAACAGCGCTGGTCCCACCTTGACCCACATGGTTCAAACTTGAATCCGTTGTCACAATATTCACTGACTTGACTCTGAAAGATTGAAGTGACCAAATTGGTTCATCGCCGTTGATCAAAAAACGACAAAGTTCCATGAATACCAGATGAGAATCTGAATCACATGTGGCATACAAGATCCCGTCCTGTAAGTATCAATGCAGAAACCTTTTAGTTCGAACTATGGATGGTTAACATTTGACATACATAGGTAAAAAAAGTATGATACCTGAAGAAGGCAGATAGTATCATGTCTTTTCTTTGATGTCAATCTTGACCTCTTAATAACATTTTGAAAATACAACATTTCAACAACAACAACCTGCAGCCGATTTATTTTTTCAGATCCAGACAGCTTGAGTTGATGATATGTTTTCAGGATATGTGTTAGAGATGTAACGTTGAGCGTAAGGAAGGGCCCATCTCAGCAATGAAACTTTATAGCTATTGTCTACGAGCCCATCGTATATTGCTTCTCGAGTAACAACCTGCAGTAGATAAGTTGTTTAAATCTGATAAGAGATTAAACATAAACAAGAGAAGACACGAGAAAGAGTGAGAACCTCCGAAAGAGCAGGAATTCCAATATGTTTCATGAGAAAAGAAACCTTCACTTCAAGCATCTCTTTTTCTTCATCAGTAAGTTCACATAAATAGAAAAAGTTAATGTTGTTCAACTCCTCAAATTCGTTAGCAAGCTTTTCATCATCACACCAACACCCGCCCAAAAGATGAATGTAATGATACCCATTTAATGTTGTTCAACTCCTCAAATTCGGAAGCACCTTCATTTTCTGTTTTTAAGCTTTCTTTTCAACACTTCAATGTCCTCAGAACTCAAAACTCCAGATTTTAGTCCATCACTCCACATTACAAAAATATCAAAAACCTGTCAAGATCAAATATGAATTTGAAACAATGCCATTATGAAAACTTCTGTAATAATATTTGGTACACAACACACTATTATTTAAGATAAGCTACAGAATTCATCCCCTGTGGTTTGGTAAAATTTTAAACATTTAATCCCAAAACATCATTCATCCAAATAAAATGACAGAAGTCTTTTTGGTCAACTCGATCCAACCAGACCCATTTTGAGTCGTTATACAACCTTCCCATTTTCAACCTGGATCACCTCTAAGTCGAACAATAACGAGAATAAATTATACCTTTTTGGCGGCCTCCAGTGGAGTATTTGCAGCTGATAACTGGTGTAAAAATGCAAAGTATTCTAGAAGTGGCGGGTTCTCCTTCACTCCACACTCATTAACAAAAAAGTGACGAAAACTTGGATATATAATTGCCCTCTCTCTCATCCACACCTTGTACTCTTAAAAAATAAACCGGGAATTCTGGCTTTGGAATGAAATATGAAAAGAGCAATTCTTTCCCAATGAACGAGTATAATCTAGACATCTATGATATGCTGATGTGAAAAGCCATAAGCTGTCAGAAAGACTGATGGTAGAGAAATAAAAGTACCTTGTATTTTATTATTATAATTTGAACATACAGCTTGTTTTACTACTCAATGGGTTCGGTCAACTATAATGAGGAAACACGGTCAGACATTAGTGACGTCGGAGATATCGGGTATATAGATTTTGCAAATAATGCATCCCTTTACAGTTGTAAGTTGTGGGTGACAAGACATCCTTATGTGGTTGTAAAGAGATGCATCATTTGCAAAATCTACATACCCGATATCCCCGACGTCACTGATGTCTGACCTTGTTTCTTCATTATAGTTGACTGAACCCACGGAGTAGTAAAACAAGCTGTATGTTAAAAATATAATAATAAAATATAAGGTACTTTTATTTCTCTACCATCAGTCTTTACTGACAGCTTATGGCTTTTCACACCAGCATATCACAGATGTCCATATTCTACTCGTTCATTTGAAAAGAATTGTTCTCTTCAGATTTCATTCCAAAGCCAGAATTCCCAGTTTATTTTTTAGGAGTACAAGGTGTGGATGAGAGAGAGGGGAATAACCCTTCGTGGTTTAATAGAATTGAGGCAAGTGAGGTTGTGGAGATTATCTTGAATTTGAGAGACAAGGGGATAAAGAATGAAGATATCACCTTTTAGACAGGCAACAAGGTGCTTAAAATAAGCAAGGCACTTGAAACGTTTGTTGTGTCAGGTATTAAGGTAGGGATGGTGGAGGCCTTTCAAAGCCAAGAAAGGGAGGTTATTATAGTGTCCACGGTTCGGTCAACTATCAAACACAACGATACTGACAAGAGACATTGTTTGGGATTTTTGAGTAATCCTCGGAGGTTTAATGTTGCCATTGCTGATTGCTATTGGGAACCCACATATCATTTGCAAGGTATATTCAATCTTACATTATATATTTGTAATCTATCTTGTCGGTTGGAAGCACCTTCATTTTCTTTTCTTCAAGCTTTCTTGTCAACATTTCAATATCCTCAAAACTAAATACCCCAGATTTGAGCCCATCACTCCACATTACAAAAACATCAAAAACCTGTCAATATGAAATTTGAATTTGAGACAATGCAGTATTGAAAACTTTTAGAATATTTAGCACTCCTGTTATTTGTTCATGAGTTCTAATAGTGACAAACATTGGACGTTTTTACAATTGGTTAACAATGTCTTATTTGAAGGTATTTGTGTAGTTTTCACCACATATATAAATCGCTTTTAAGTAAATCAAAAAGCATGTAAATATCACGATTATAAAACACATACCCTAGACTTTGAACTCGTACGCATAAATTTCCTCGGCTTATTTTCCTTTTCTTTGGTATATGATCCAATAGATCATCAACCATGGTCTTTCTATTTTTGCGAAGGAGTTTGTTGAGGTAAGCAACAATTTGTTCAGTTGTAATCTTGCATACTTCTGTGACGTCAGGCCCTACAGAAAAATAGTGCACAACAAGTGGATGCTTCAAAATAAGTCCCAGTTTAAGCTCTTCAAAGCTGTTAACTCCTTCACTTTCACAGATGGCCAACTCCAAGTCATGTAATGATGTGATCTTTTGAACTCCAACAAAGCAATGTATAAAAGAGTTGATCTACAATATCAAAATCAGTTGATAATTATAACATAAACATATAGTTTATAAAAAACTAACATAATTGCTTAATAATTAAAGTGATTTATTCACAAAAATAGGTGCTCGTCTAACCGGGAAATCGATTAGTATTAACTCGGTTCATTACGGTATTGTAAAACAACACAATTAAACTGGAAAACAATTCAATTGTATTATACAATCTGTACATAATATTTATTTGAAAGGATACATAGATACTGTTCTCAATACTACTTAGTTTAACGGTTAATAATCATTTGTGTATTAGAAACCCTAACCTGGAACAGGCGATCTGAATGATGTAAAACCTGTGTGCAGCGAAGATCTTGTGGTAGATACCATGGCACCAATCGTAATGTATCCTTTCTCATACAAAATCGACCAGTCGGATTCAATATGGTAGCGAAGATCTTGTACAAGTGAGGATCAGGTGGAAAAGAGAAGGATATATAGAGAGCCTAGGGTTTTCACCTTTATTGATAAGAGGAAATGAAACGAGGCATCAAAAGGGTTTGAATGATGATATGAGGCCAAATACGGATGCATGCATATATGAAGTTGTACCATATTACCTTATGCTCTAGAAACTTGTACTAAGCACTAATTGCAATAGTGTCTTCTGTGAGACAACCACAAGTCGCTAATTATAGTAGTGTAACTAAAAGGTCAAGTCGTCTCTTGGTCTTTAAGAGGGAAAAAAAAGCTACTTTTGATACTATAATAACCCTTTAATAGGAAGCGCAAACGTCACAAGTTATAACATCATGACATTTGTAAACTATATTTAAGTCTGATAAACTTAATCTTAATTGATTAAAAGAGTAATTTAGACTTTTTTTTTTCTTTCGATAACATCTAAAATAATCATCTTCATCATTGGCGCCGTCACCATCACCACCGAAATCAATTTTCTTCATTACCATGACTAACCCCCTAATCTATTTCCCCTATAAAAACCCTTCCTCTTCCTTCCTGCGTCTGCACACACAAACAAACAAACACACACACCCACTATGTGTGTGTCAAGAAGCATCAGACCAGATGTCACCAATCCGGTGACTACTAACCATCATCAATCATCACCACTCTCTCTCCTCTGTAATAATTATCACCACCATAACCCTCTCCTTCTTCTCAAACATCACCGGTAATCCCTTCTTCTTGTTGGTCCGATAACTGGATCTAGCACCGGTGACTACTTTTCCCCCTGTTCGGATTATAAACAACCATCAACCATCCTTTCCTCCTCCTGTTGAAACTAGCGACCCTTCACCACTCAATTGAACGTGCATTTAAACAAAACGAACTCAATCAAACGTGCTTTTAAACAAAACGCACTCAATCAAATGTGCGTTTAAACAAAACTCACCCCAATCACAAAAACGTGCATTTAAAGGGATTTAACGTCAGATAGTTAGACGTCAATAGATTGTTTTTGTATTCTGGTCTTGTTTTGGGTTCTGATCAACAACGAATCATTATCCAAAAAGCTATTACAAGTTGAAGAACAGCTGGAGCAGCTTTATGGAAGGAGAAAAGAAGATTATAAAGCAAATGCAAGTGTAGTTGAGATATTTGCTAGCCACCGTCACACGTGGCAGTAGGAGGAGAAGCATCTGCTTCAACAAATTGCTAGTTTGAGTGCTCAAGTTGAGGATCTTGAAGTTAGAGTTGATGAGTTACAGAGGGAAGTCAGTGAAGATGATAAACGTGCGTTTGAGTGCTCAACACATTAATAAACGTGCATTTATTTGAAAGTTCCATTCACAAAAATGTGCATTTAAATTGGGTGTGCGTGCGTTTAATTTGTTGTACGTGCGTTTATTTTGAAATGGAGGTGCGTTTAAATTATGGTGACGGTATTTTTGTTGCTCCCGCTCTTGTTATATTTCACTAATTGACATGCAATAATTTGTCCAAGTAGTACCCTCATATATGCAGGCTTTAAAGTATCTTTCTAAATGATTTCATAAAGTTTTAATAAAGTGATTACCTCACATAAATGTTAATCAAATGCTTAGCTCAAAGCTTCTAAACAAAATCCATCTATAAGAAATATGGAATCAAATTTTGCCAAATCATAGCCATAATATTCGGTACTCTTAAATAAACTCATGTTCAATTGCCAACTGTTAGCCAAAATGTTCATTACTAAACTTCCTGTTTTTACTTGCACATTTATGATCTGCAAAAAGTCCAGCAACCCCACTACACTTGTGACAATTCATGAAACTATTACCAACCCGGTTCATTGTTGTAGTTGGACAATAAAATAATCACCATAACCCGTTATTTTGTGATTCATTACCATATCACTAGCAATAAAAGAAGGGACAATCCTACCTCTTTAAGTTGTCTGGTGTAGAGGGACAACGCCCCTCCATCTCAGGCATTTTCATCCAAAATGGCAAACCCCCCCCCCCCCCCATTTCTTGGACGCCAATAAGGGGATGGGGATATTTACCAATTGTGGTCACAATAACGAGCGTTAATGACTGATCTGGTGGGGCCTCCTTTACATCACCCAATAAAATATTTTTTCCTTTTTCTCTTTTTTTTTAATTAAAGGGGTGCTATTCTATTTCCTGGTAGTTATTGAATGTAGCTCTTGTCTACGTGGCGCATATGTGACGCTGATGTGGCACAATGGAGGGGCTTCAAACCACACCATCCAACCTAATCTAGAAGGACCACTGTATGAAAAAAAAAAAAAAAACAAACTTTTTACTCAAAGACTGCATCTATAGAACAATGACACCGGGACCACTTTTATACATTAACGTATTGAAACACCAATGATCAATGAATCATACATTAAGTAGTGAGTATATGTAACGAATTGTGTATATACTCCCACAGTCCCACATATGTATAGTCACGAAGTGAGGGTTACATATTACGCGCAAGCTTGTAAACTATCCACCCCGCCACATCATGCGGGCTCTCTACTAGTAATTTATAAATAGGTCAAGTTACTACATTTTCTAATTATACATGAAAAGTAATAAGAAGAGCAATTGCGGTTTTAGTCCATATGATTTAAAAGGAAAAAAAATAACATTTCTTTACTATCGGATATTAAGAGGGTGTTTGGCTCTTCTTATTTCCACCTCCTTATAACTTGTCATAAGTCATTTTAAAAGTGTTTGGGTGATGGTTTGAAAAAGACTTTTTCAGGTTTGAATAAGGTGGAAAAAGAGATAAGAGCATTCACAACCCTGGAATCAAATTATGTGAGGGGGTCCCTCAAATTATATGGGGTGGGTGTGAATGATTGTGAGTGAAGGAGAGAGAAAACATTTAGAGAAATCACTGTTCACCCTTATAAAAAGGAGATAAGTAATAAGTTAATCCAAACATATTCTACCCTGAATGATGATTTTGCCCTTAAATTAATGACGTTAATGGATGCATGTAGTCAGGTGGACTAAAATTGCAATAAGTTTATACCTAAGTTTACAGTAATATAAATATAGATTGATGTGGATAAACTTAGTGGCCTAATCTTTCAAAAAGATTAAAATGGATCTATATATATAATTTCAAATAATCAATACCAGTGGTTAAAAGTGTTTGGAAACTGTCATGAAACCAGCATTTCCTGTCATTTGGCAACCTTGAAGTTAAAAAAGTAATAAACCACTCAAACCTGGATTAAACATCCTTATGTACAAAACAAGACATCCAAGCAATACAGATACATAACACATTTGATACACAAAATATACAAGAACATAAAGCTAATATAAATATCAACAGAGAACAAACTCATCCTTCAGCTTTTCTGACATCAAAACAGCCAGTTTTAGTTGACCGATCTGACAAAGCCTAGCTGGATTCTTGAATACAGCAACTCGAGCTCTTTTATCACCCAACAAAACAACACGAGCTATGCTAAAAGATTCACCTTTCTTAACTGCAAATTGCCACTCTCCAACTGATATCTCAAACCAGTCCTTTGTTTTAGAACTGGTTGTTTTGACTTCAATGTACTCCTTTCGGTTTTCATCATCACAAACTTCGATATCATATGGTAGCCCGGTTTCACTTGCTTCATTTACCCATTTCACAACTTTGATACCCATGTTTTTATAGTATTTAAACGCCACTTCCTCACCCCGCCTCCCAGTAAGAAACGCTTGTTTCGCATTGACCGAGCCATGTGAAAGCTGGTTTTTCTGGCTAAAACCCAAAGAACCATCTTGGTCAACCAAATCATGTTCAACACTGAGAGACTCAACAGCGCTGGTTCCACCTAGACCCACATGGTTCAAACTTGAAGAAGCTTCTAGAATTTCTACCTCGTCAATAGTTGGCCAGTTTCTGCTAATTTGAGGAAATGAATCGGTTGTCACCATATTCACTGACTTGACTCCCAAAGATTGAATTGACCAAATTGGTTCATCATCCGATAGTTTTGGCACCTTCTGGCTATTTAAGATAAACCTTTCTATTTGATCTTCTGTGGAACCTGATTCCGCCATAGTTGTAATCACGTGAAGAAAATTTGCCAAGTGGATTTCAGGATCGCCGTTGATCAAAAAACGAGAAAGTTCCATGAATACCGGATGAGAATCTGAGTCAGAGGTGGCATACAAGATCTCGTCCTGTAAGTATCGATGCAGACACCTTTTAGTTCAAAATATGGATGGTTAACATTTGGCAAACATATACATAGGTAAAAAAGTATGGTACCTGAAGAAGGCAGATAGTATCATGTCTTTTCTTTGATGTCAATTTTGACCTCTTAATAACATTTTGAAAATACAACATTTCAACAACAACAATCTGCAGCCGATTTATTTTTTCAGATCCAGACAGCTTGAGTTGATGATATGTTTCAGGATATGTGTTAGAGATGTAACGTTGAGCGTAAGGAAGGGCCCAGCTCAGCAATGAAACTTTATAGCTATTGTCTACGAGCCCATCGTATATTGCTTCTCGAGTAACAACCTGCAGTAGATAAGTTGTTAAAATCTGATAAGAGATTAAACATAAACAAGAGAAGACACGAGAAAGAGTGAGAACCTCCGAAAGAGCAGGAATTCCAATATGTTTCATGAGAAAAGAAACCTTCACTTCAAGCATCTCTTTTTCTTCATCAGTAAGTTCACATAAATAGAAAAAGTTAATATTGTTCAACTCCTCAAATTCGTTAGCAAGCTTTTCATCATCACACCAACACACGAGCCCAAAAGATGAATGTAATGATACCCATTTATCCCGTGCAGTCGGAAGCACCTTCATTTTCTGTTTTTTAAGGTTTCTTTTCAACACATCAATGTCCTCAGAACTCAAAACTCCAGATTTTAGTCCATCACTCCACATTACAAAAATATCAAAAACCTGTCAAGATAAAATTTGAATTCGAAACAATGCCGTTATGAAAACTTCTGTAATAATATTTCGTACACAACACACTATTATTTAGGATAAGCTACAGAATTCATCCCTGTGGTTTGGTCAATATTTTAAACATTTAATCCCAAAACATCATTCGTGACACTCGACCTCCCTATTCTAAGATCCCTTTCCCAAATTCAATCCCTCATCCAAATAAAATGACAGAAATGTTTTTGGTCAACTCGATCCAACCAGACCCATTTTGAGTCGTTATACAACCTTCCCATTTTCAACCTGGATCACCTCTAAGTCGAACAATAACGAGAATAAATCATACCTTTTTGGCGGCCGCCAGTGGAGTATTTGCAGTTGATAACTGATGTAAAAATTCGAAGTATTCTAGAAGTGGTGGGTTCTCCTTCACTCCACATTCGTTAACAAAGAAATGACGAAAACTTGGATACATATTGCATAACATTTTACTCTGTTTACGTTCCATATTGATAATATTATCATGCCAATACACCTCCTGTGGGGTTAAAAGTACACCAGATACAACTTTATTTGAAGAAACTGAAGATAATGGAACAAATATAAATGATTTCCTGCTTAAAATTGCCATGCTTTTCTGATCTGAAGAGAGCAATTCTTTCCAAATGAACGAGTAGAATCTGGACATCTGTGATATGCTGGTGTGAAAAGCCATAAGCTGTCAGAAAAGACTGATGGTAGAGAAATAAAAGTACCTTATGATTTAGTAGAGAACAGAGATGGCAAGATGAGAGAATTGAGTAAGGGTTAAATTTGAAACGGGTCATTTTTTTATATCGGACAGGTTCGGTCTGGTTCACCTACATACACTTTTATGTCAACTCTTTTTTTGCTTAATATTTGACATGTTAATTATTATTAACAAAATACTTTTACAATAATATACAAAATCATTAAACATAATGTGTTTAATGCCTTAAAATAGATGTTGAGCAACTTTTCTTGCTCAAGCCATTCAGCATGATGAAGAAAAAGCCTAATCCAAAGCAATGCATTTATAAATAAAGGATCAAAATGTCAACCTAAAAGATATAAAACACATATCCGATAAAACAAGAAAATTTTAAATAACTAACATGTTAATCAGGACTAAAAAAAGCCAAAAGTTACAAGATCCATTTTTTTATATAATAAAATGAGAGGTATGCATTAAAAAGGACTATGAGTGCATGTTAAGTTTTAATCAGCTCAACCAATTTAATCCGATTCAACCTATTTAATCCATTGGTGCTAAAAACCAAATTCAAAGAAAGAAAGAAAAAGAAAACTCACTAAAATTGCCACCAATA
The DNA here is from genome assembly GCA_030844895.1 of Ambrosia x helenae. Lineage (NCBI taxonomy): Eukaryota > Viridiplantae > Streptophyta > Magnoliopsida > Asterales > Asteraceae > Ambrosia > Ambrosia x helenae. Next base: position 36,970,438 of record CM061227.1, read on the forward strand.
GAAAATACAGAAATCCAAAAAACACATACCTAGCTTTGAAACGCTTATTAGATCTATTCCAGATTTCAAGAACATATAAAGCATCGTGAAGGGTAACATTAGTCTTGAAACCGATGCTAGTCGCCAACTTCGCACTTCGAATCTGTTGCATACACAATAAAAAGCAACTGTGTAAAAATATTAAAGTTTTACAAATTAAAAAAAAAAAGTTTGAGTGATAAGGGATACACAAATTGACCTTTGGGACAGCGCAAGGAGCATTATTCCCCAAAATCACGCACACCGCCTCACAATTATAAAACAAACCTTTAGGATAATAAAGCCCGTCATCCAAGCTAGAAACGACCCACTGAACATCATTAAAAACACTTACTATTGAAGACTTAAACGGCTTAATGTATCCATCTATACTGCAAAAAGCTTCAACCTTATCACTAAAATAATCATCCCATATTTCATCAAAAACTTCCAACAAATACTTGCATTTTCCTCGATCACCGCTTAGCGACACTTTTGCTAATAACTCCACCAACTCTCGAGATTCCCAATCACTAACAGTTGATCCGGGTGGAATAATCACTTTCTCCCACATCATGTTTGTGAGAAAAAACTGAGATGAAAAAGGTACCGTTTTCTCAACTTGAACGGTTTGCACAAAGTCAGTGACTCCAACTTCCATCAAAAAATTCCTCAAGTTATGCAAAGAACTATACGTCAAATAAGATTTATCAACCTCATACCATTTAATATCAATGCCACTGATCAATCTATTAATATCGATAGGATTCCCAAAATCATTATTGAAATGGATTGCAACTTCTGACGGTATAACAAAGCCATGATTTGTCAAGATGAAAGCTTTACTGTAAACCTCAGAGACTATGTGCTCCCTTTCTGTAAAACAATCTGAGCAAGTACATTGTAGGTGAACCATTATAAACGATAAATACTCTATCATGAGATCTTTACAGACTGTATTCTTTTGGTCACACATAGCTGGCAAAACATGTGTTTTTACTAATTGATGTGAAGATAGGTGTTCAACACCAAGTTTGGAAAGCATTTGAGTTATATTGTCCGTCTCTGAACCATGAAAAAGTGCAGGATTAACAATTCGAAGATTGGCAAACAATCTTGTAAAAGCTTCTAGGCTGTTCCAAGAGCCATCTAAATTCATCCAAATCATACCCTCGTTGATTGAACCATAACTACCGTCTAGAAGAGGAATGAAGGGTGTTTTTGTCAGGGTATTCATAATATTAGAGCCAACTTCAAAATCTACAGGATTTTGAAAGGACATTGGATATAACTCATTAAGCCAAGATGATAGCCAACTAAGGCCCATTGAAGCTAAACCTTCTTTTGTATGGCATAAATAAGATAAAATATTAACCAAAATTTTAGGCCCGTAATTCTCGATACCCAAAGCTTGTGCGAGTGTATCAGATAAAACTATTTCCTTATTCAAGTACCCAAGACCAAGATGCTTGTAAATCAAGCTATCAGGCAAAAGGATCCGAGCCTGCTCATTCCAGTTTCTTAAAACCCGACACGGTGAGACCCATTTGTCATTTTCCCCTTCTAGAAGCAAACAATTAGACATGCATAGCTTCGATATGATCATTCTGGGAAGTTGAGCAAAAAATCCATGCACTTCACCTACAAGAGGAACATAGCTCAAAAAGACGGAAACAGCCTTTCCAAGACAATTGTTAAAACCAGGAAGGCTGCAGAATGACATCTCAGCTTTAACGAACAAATTTGGAAACTCGGATAACAACCACTGGTTCCACGGACTATCACCGTCAACTTCTTCTCTTGAAGAAGGAAGAATAAAATCACCTTGGATTATAAACTTTAACCCGTATGTTCTAAGAGGAAGAAATGCAAAAGCAAATTGTTGATCCAACTTTGGAATGTAACTACCATTTTCTAAAACTTCAAGAGCCAAAGCAACTGAAATTTCAGTAACTTTTACATCTTTTCTAATACCATTAGTCTGCAATTTCAAAGAGTCAACAAACCAAGTAAACGTTTCATTCCCGACTGAAACATTGGTTAAACCATTTCCAATTTTTTCTTTCCTCATGATGATGAATGAATCCGTAAGCATATTTCTAAATTTGATACACTGAAGACGATGAAGAAAAAGTAATAAAGATGGATGAAGATCTGAAAACATAGAAGTGATGTTGTCTACAGTGGAAGTTTCTGTTAACTTTGATTTTGATGTTGACTTCAAGGGAAGGACAAGGCATGTGTTGTAATGCTGTGTAATCATTTGATCAGTGGTGTTTGATGAGACCAGGTTTGTGAAAAAATCAATGTCACAAGGAGGCACAATTGTTGGCAAAAGAAAACCGATTTGGCCCCCGGTTAAGTCAAACTTGATGTGAAATCCATTAGAATGAACTTCTGGAGCATCGGTCACCTGCATAAACATCAAAGTGATGTTCATACCAAAAAAATGGTTCCAATCCAACATAAGCTTCTATTGATATCTTTATCAAAAGCAAAATATGAACATGTTTTAATAGAGTAGGTTTTTCTATTCAAAAGGGGGTAGCGGCGCAACTTGTGGCCCGTTTACCCGCCTCCCACTTGTAAGAATTATTCGTTTATCTATTAATATAATATGTATAAAAATGTTTTAACGGAGAAAAAAAATATGAACAACCACATGGAATCAAGCTGCCAAATTTTGTAGGGCTGATTACATGAAAAGGTAGCCCATTTCTGGTGATTAATTTGGGGACAAAATTACACTTTGTGTCCTTTATGTATCATCAAATTTATGAAATGTGTCCTTTAGAAAAAAAAAATTCATTTTATGTCCAAAATCTCGGTTTTCTTAACAGTTTATGTCCTTTAGAAATAACTCAGTTAATAAACCCAGTTATCCTCAATCCCTCAAAGGGTAAAATGGTCATTTCACTACCCTTGACTAAAAATCCCTTTTTTAATATAATTTAGTTTATTTGTGGGACCCACTCACCACCCACTTCATCTTCAACCTCCACCCACCACCATCATCATCCTCCACCTTCTAATCCTAGATATCCACTTCACATGGGTCATGTTGGTTGCCCTACAACCAGTTTGATGTCGATCCATTTCATGTTTTTAATTATAAAAGAAATAACGTGTTACTTAAGATTTCAAAACAATATTATTACAACAGTCGATCTAAATCTTTGTATTCATCTCGTTAGGAAGGATGTACGCATTAAAAATAGACTGTGGATAGCCTTAAACCCATGTGACCCATTTAGCTAACCTTTTGGATTTGACCCATTTGAACCATCAAAGACACAGACCCATTCCACAGTAAATAAAATATAAACATTTACTACTAACAACCTATTTCATGCAACACATGCTAAGGACATTATGAATTGAGATGATTCTCAGAGATAATGTTGTTTTTCTATTTCTTTATTATGTTAAACTACTGTTATAAGTCACTGATTTATTTTGTTTACTGTGGAATGTAAATACGATAGTTTTGATGTTTGGAAAGGTAAATAAGATTTTATGAAATATAGAAGGATGTACATTGTATAAACTGTATTTCTTTTAACTGCAGGGATATTATCAACCAAATGCAAGGCATCTAACTACAGGCAAAGTCCTTTCAGATCTGCTACAAACCATTGACGGTCAGAAATATGTCTGGGAAACAGAGGGTGATGCGAACATTTGATAATACCTTCGATGTTGAATGACAGTGAGATTCCAGGCCACTGTTAAGGTTTCGGCAACCGAGAATAGGGTGGTGGTGTGACCGAGTAGAGGTGGAGTGGTGGTTTTCTATAATGTTGATTGTGGTGGGTGGAGGTCGAAGATGAAGTGGGTGGTGAGTGGGTCCCACAAATAAACTAAATTATAACAAAAAAGGGGATTTTTACTAAGGGTAGTGAAATGACCATTTTACCCTTCGAGGGATTGAGGATAACTGGGTTTCTTAACTGAGTTATTTCTAAAGGACATAAACTGTTAAGAAAACCGAGATTTTGGACATAAAATAAAAAATAATTTTCTAAAGGACACGTTTCATAAATTTGATGATACATAAAGGACACAAAGTGTAATTTTGTCTTAATTTGGGTAACCATTTTATTTTAAGTCAGAAAAAAACCATTAAAGTTTTAAATGCTTTAATAGCTGGTTTTTAGGTACCACATCAGCACCCACGTATATGCCATGTCACGATTTCCAAATTGGCCTGGATCAAAATTTTAAACACCGCCCTTAATTTAAAATTTTTAAAGCTTCAATGGTTTTTTAAAGCCTACAAAAGAATTTTGGTTAACTAAATTGAAAATGGGCTACAAGATTTACTATGTTTCCTTCCTACAAAGTAGCCAAGTGAAGAAATACCCGAAATACTGATTTAAATCCAATTCCTTTCTTGCCAATGTACCCTGCACTAGATGTTTTCTTGGTAGAATTCCCAACATCACAAAGCGCTCTAATGTTGTCAGCAGAAAAACCGTGTTCATTATTCAAAACAACAATACTTTTCTCCTGAAGAATGAATGTCAGAGTGGGCTCAACGTTTGTCGGATACGCATTATCATCAGCATTCTGAACCTGCAATATAATAATACAAAATTATTGAAAGAAGAAAGAGGATCATATGAAATAATAACACTAGAAACTTACAAGCTCGAGAAGAAAATGTGAGTCTTGAGAATATAACTCTTGTGAAAGACAAAAAAGTGCTCTTCCTAAACGAGCATGTTGCTTCTCTAAAATGCTATTTTCTGTGCTTGAAATATTAGGGCCCATACCGAATTCTTGAACTCGAATAGACTCAATAATATTGGCTGCATTTTTCTCTCTCTCAGAGTCTGTGGGCTGAATGCGACTGTCATCAAAACTATGCGCTCTATGAGCCATCACACTAGGTTGATTGACTACAAGAGACCGAGTGACTACATTTTCTGAAAGTGGTCTTCTATTTTCGATCGATTCTTTGGATTCGGACAAAATTGAACAACGATCCTCAAACCATTCCACTATGCCTAGTGATAATCCAAGTTCACGAATAATCATTTGATCCTTTTTACTTTTGCATTCACTCAGAATCACCATATAAGCATCTTTAGTAATAGAACGAAACGTAGACACTAGTAACTCTCCTGCAAAACTTCTAAACTCTTTGGGTAAATATCCAAGACAATCAAGAACAAATCTAGAAGCAATGCTTGAAGAAGTCTTGAACATGATTTCAAAACCATTTTTTGCATAACATTTTAAAAGAGATAACGGTAGATTTCGTTCACCGCCATACAAGGAAATTAAAGAAACGAGCTGTAAAGCTGTTTCAAAAGAAGAACCATGAAGAATAGCTTCTAGAAATGAATCAACGGTTGCTGAATGATCAATCCGTAGAACTTTTCCATCTTTTGTTACTAAACAAAGCAACTCCTTGGTGGACACATAACTTAATAACCACCCTACAATAGGACCTAAAGAGGGTGCAAATTTGATGTCCCAACTTGACCATGTGGTTAAATCTACCAACATAGGAGCACCGAGCAACAGTTCGACTGCATCTTTTCCGAAAACATGAGTATTCGATAAATCTTTTTCTGCCCGAAAATCAGTTAAAGTCGAAGAAAATAACACGACACTTGAGTTCACATTATCACCATTTTTGCTCCTCGTGGCCAAAAGATCTTCTGTAAACTCATCTTCTAGTAACGTAAGACCAGCAGAAGGAAATTGCATTCTTAACAACTCAGAAACCATTAACTTGTTTAAGGTTTCATTTTCCCCTAAGTTATTAGCAGCTTGTGATAATAATTCAAGCAGATAATGTTGACTCATGCAAACTTTAACCAAAGGCGGCTCAGGTGTTTCAGTAATTATGAAACCCTTTTGCCATGCGGTTGGTAGTATCGAAATATGTTCTGTTAAGAATGTGAAAATGTCTCCAAAACCAAGGGTTTCAAAGTCATTAACAGAAAAATACTGAGTTAGAGAGCCTTCTAGCTTGCCGATCTCCCTTAAAAGGGTCATTTGTTTTCTTGGATAAAAAGTTACATTGTCTGGAACATAATCAGAAGACACAAAATATGCCTTGATATGTTTCAGAACCTCTTCAAGAGCAATTCCTGTGAGAAAAAAAAAAAAAAAAAAAAAAAAAAAAAAAAAAAACCTTTTAAAATAAATTATGAAAAATAGAAATAATAACAATAATATAACAAAAATAATAGTAGTAATATTAATAAGACATTCTGAAAAGCAATAGAATCACTGGTTAAAGTATGAATGTTAAATGTTAAATGTTACACATCATCATCTGGCTACACTGAGACACTTGATAATATTTTTTAGTAACTTGTAAAAGACCAGTTATGATTTTACTGTTCACCGCATTACTTTTCAAGCAGGAGGTATGGTTCATGCCGAATGTGACTTGAGGAATCAGATAAACGAACACTTAAAGTCAGGGCTAGTTTGGTCATTTTAAGTGTATCTAAGTAATCAGTGTTCTTACAACAATATCTCACATGTTCCAAATTTGACCAAACTTACCCTATGAACCTATGATATAAAAAAAAAGCTATTTAAATCCCTTAAGGCTGTGGTTAACAATCAAATTTTTGCAACCACTTTGAGATGTTCAAGAATGATTATTCATGATTAATCATACCATTTTTTAAAAATATTTTATTTTTATAACCTGCTCTTAACCACAGACCTATAACGATATTGTTAGCAAAACCAATTATTCAGACTTGAAGCCAGAAATATAATCAATTTATACTCAAATCCAAACACCCCTTTGAAACAGAGAGAACAATAAAGGCACATAAAAGATAATAGTAGTGAGACTGCAAATTACCAACACCACCCTCCAAAACATGTTTATTGGCAACTAAAGTGTTCTCTTCAGTTGGCTCGACGTCAGTGTTAACATCAACGGCACATGTATTTACTGCTGCCTCTTTACCGTTTGCTTGAGAAGAACTCATGCGGTCCCACAAACCAAACTTAATAGATGCAATCTGTAACAATACTCACAAAATGCAAATAAAGGCAGTGTTTGTGTCAAAAGTTTACTTATGAAGAAATGACCATAGTTAACTTACAGCAACGTTTAGCAATCCAACATGTGGATATATAACAGTCATGTTTCTTAAAAGTTTCATTTTCTTCCTTGGATTCGCTCGAGGATGATAAAAATCAAGCATCTCGTAAAATACCTACAAGCAAAAGATACCAATTAGGATGCAATACTATTTTAACATACAATATACAATATGCAGAAGATAGGAAAAAGCTAAACTTGACAATATTTCACGTTTACAAGATGTCAATGCAAAGAATTCACTACAACAAAAATAACTCATCATACATCAGAAAATGCCACATATGGACAGGTTAACGATTAAAGTACAAAAAAAATAGTGCTGGCCAATAAACAAACAATGCAGTAACATACTTTTTTTTTTATCAACATGCAGTAACATACTTGAAAAAAAAAATCACCACACAGTTCTTTTTCATGAAAGGGGCATTCTTTAATTTAGCTCATATTATAAAAAGGAAATGAATTAAATTCATAAAGAAGAAGTCTGCTAAATTTTATACGTCTTGTCCAGAACTTGATGAGCATATATACAATATAATACAGTAAAGAGCTTCGACATACCTCAACTACATTCTCTTCTTTTTCACACGAGTCTTTCCACATCTTAATGAACCTCCATGTATGCCCATCGATTGTATTATCATTTGTAAATCCTGTTTCCACATGCACACTTAGAAACTATGATTCCAATTTTTGGGTGTTTCATACAATTTTGTACAAAAATTAACTTCAGATAAACAAGTGCTTAAAGTCAGGTCTAGTTTGATCATTTTACATTTCTCTCAAGTCTTCATAATCACTTTTCTTGCAACATTTTCTTAAATGTTCCAAATTTGATTAAATTCACCCTAAGAAATAAAAAAAAAATGTTATCTAAATCCCTTAGGGCTATGGTTAACAGCCGCTTTGAGATGTTCAAGGATGATTTATTGTTTATGATTAATCATACCGTTTTTAGAAAATAATTTATTTCAAAAATCGGATGTTAACCATAGACCTGTAAGTATGTTGTTAGCAACACCTAAAACAAGACCTTGTAATCCTATCCGTTGTACCAGAAACCAAAAACTGATTGTTTCGACATGAAGTCAAAAAGTTAATCATGTTATACTCAAATAAAAACACCACTTTGAAAAAGAGAAAGAAAAATAGGAATAAAACACATATGGAAGATTAATACTGAGAATCCAAATTACCAACACTACCCTCCAAAACATGCTTCTTGGCAACTAAAGTGTTCTCTTCAGCTGGCTCGACGTATGTGTTAAGATCAACAGCACATGTATTTACGGCTATCTCTTTGCCGTTTGCTTGGGAAGAACTCATGCGGTCCCACAAACCAAACTTTATAGATGCAATCTGTAACAAAAATAAGACACTTGTACTCACAAAATGCAAATAAAGTCAAGAGTTTATGTCAAAGATTTTCTTATGAAGAAATGACAATAGTTAACTTACAGCAACATTTAGCAATCCAAGTTGTGGATATGAAGTTGTGATTTGATTTAGAAGCTTCTTTTTCCTCTTTTGAGTAATTCGAGGACGATAAAAATCAAGCATCTTACCAAATACCTACAAGGAAAAGATACCAGTTAAAACACAATGCTGGCGTAACATACAATTAATATTAAACATATGAAGAAGATTAGAAAAAAGGTAAACTTGATGATAATTCAAGTTTACAAGATGACAATGCCAGAAATTCACAACAAAAAGAAAACAATATGTGGAGACGAAAATAAATCATTATACATCAAGAATTACCAAATAGAAACTGGTCAACAATTAAAAGTAGAAGTCAAAACGCTGGTCATCAAACAAAAAATAAAGTATTCTACTTGACAAAACCATTCTTTTTCATAGATGTGAAATTCTTTAAATAAGCTCATAGGAAAAGAAAGTTGAAATGAATATATATTTTTTTAATTATAAAAAGTCTATTATGTTTTATTTGTTTGTATAGGTCTTGAAAAACTCACGTACAATGTAAATATGTAATATGGTAAAGAGCTTGGATATATACCTCATCTGCATTCTCTTCTTTTTCACACAAGTCTTTCCATATCTTAATGAACCTCCATGTATGCCCATCAATTGCATTATCATCTATAAATCCTGGTTCCATATCCACACTTTCAAACTCCTGTTGCAATCTTTCAGGTGTACTTACAGATTTTGTGCAAAACTTAATTTCAGACCTGTGTTTCCTTTCAAGTGGAGCAACATAATCATTGCTTCTTTCATGAGAAGAAATAAAAGTACAGTCAATTTTAGCATCCGCCCTAAGTCGTGGCATTTGTGCAGCTGTTGAAGTCTCAGACGCAGTTGCAATGTGAGATGAAAAATAATGCACAACTAGTGGATGCTTCAAAATAGGTCCTAATCCAAGTTCCGCAAAGCTTGTAACTCCCTCACTTTCACAGATTGCGATCTCCAAGTCACGTACTGATTTGATACTTTGAACTCCAACAAAGCGATGTATATAAGAGTTGACCTGCAAGATCAAAATCCTTTCTTTATCATATAATTTATAAAGACTTACAAGAGCACATACTTATGCAAACACATACACTAAACCGAACATCTGATGCACACATGATGTTGGTGAATTTAATCTCATTAAGCTGATTTGGGTAATTGAAACTGCTTGTAGTCCAAACGAGAAACAATAATAAATACTATACAAGTCAGGATGAGTGGACTAGTGGAGTACACACCCATTCAATATTATTAAGATTCCGGTACTAAAGAACCTCTAAGGAGGCAACGTCCCCTTGGCAGGGTTCGAAGCAGCGCCCTGGCAGGGGATAAGGGGCTTGCCCCTGTTAAAGAGCAAATCACCTGGCTGAGGTTGCATAAGCTCTGCATAATTGGATGAAAGTTGCATGGAAAATGATCTTCAAAAGAGATGGGAAATCAGCAGCAATGTTGTTACTACTCGGTAGCAACCAAGTCACATGAAGGTCGGAAGCAACTTTGTTACTGAAATTCAGTAGCGACATAGCCGCCCTAACCATATAACCACCGTCTAAAACGAAGCGATGGTTCAACCCCATATAAATAAAAGTCCTCTTTTCTAAATTCATTACCAAATTTCATACTTCGAATCTCACAGAAAATAAGTACTCGTCCCTAGAACACTTTCTGCCTTTCCGATTTATTGATTTCGTGTATACTGACGAAATACTTTAGTCTGAAACTGATTTAACACTACTCCAAAAGCTAGCCACACAATTACTAAATCAATAAATTCCTACGACTATCGGAACACTAAGGTAGCATTCGTTTCGTAAAATGTATTGGAACGAGTTGCGCTTGCCCGCGCGTTGCGGCAGGATTTTGATTATGAATGTTTTAGTATGGCGATTATAAATAATGGATTAATATGTCAGATTTTAAATGAGTATAATACTTTGTAAAATCAGTTAAATGATTATGTATGTGTATTGGAATTCGCTCGTAAACTGGAATTTGATTCGCAATGTAGGTGTGTTCGTCAATGTAGATTCCCTTCCGTACGTTGTTCAATTCCAATTCCTTCTTTTGTTAAACCGAACAATATAAAAAATAAAGCATGCATTCAAATTCCATCCAGATTCCTTTCCATTACGCGAAACAAACGCTACCTAAACCGTGTGAGAATGATGTAACGTCTCCATGTCCAATAATTGATCATATATATAAATAAATAACCGAATATTTTAATCTGAAGTAGCGTTTCTTTTCACCTACTACTAAATTCAATCTACTTTTAAGTTACAGCTTTAACTTAAAACATAAAAAATTAAAAATAAATAAATAAATAAATAAATAAAAATAGTTGAGTGAACTAACTGATGATGATGATTGATGATGATGATGATGATGATGATAAACACTACTTTACCTTGGCTTCAGTGAGCATGAGACGGTTAAGTGAGGGAACGTCCTGCATAGAAAACCCTAACGACTCAAACGAAACAGCGTTCAGCATCACCAACGCTGCGTTTGTGACGTTCCACAAAGACACGCTTTCGCCGGCAGCCAGAAGATCGGAGTGAGCTTTGATTACTGCACCGTCAACCATCGCAAACGCCGGAGATACGCTGCTTCCGCCGTACGGTTGCCACTGATTGTGGCCGTACATTGTTCTAAAGTCGCCGGAGACAACCAACAGTTCCGTTATTATTGAAGGTCGTCGTCTATGGAATGGATTCTTTTGGTCTACAAAGCTGACTGATATAATTTGATAAAGATTATGCCACGTGGATATTATTCAACTCCTACTAATTGGCAGTTTATGAAAGTGTTTCGGTTTTGGTACTTATAACTATTTGGATGTGTCAAAGTTGCACCTTAGAGTTTCAGCATTTTATAACTTAGCCTAAAAGTTACGAACATAGTCGGGACGATATGTACTTTTGTAGACAGTAATGTTAAAAGTGTTAAAGTGCCTAAATGTTATTTTATGAGCTTGCTTAATGTAGAAGATTCTGACTTTTGGTTAATGTAAAAAAAGTAGTGGGATTTTATAGTGCGATGTGACAATAATTCAGTTTATACATAAAACATAAAATATAGTTTATAATGTATAAATAAAAGTTGTAAACATTTTTTTAACGGCAAACTTCATTTTATTCCACATCAAAAAATATGTACATATCTACTAATAGCAAGATGCATATTAGCTAGAATACATCACCCGAGTTACATAATCGTAAATTTTGAATATTTAGAACTCAAACTTTCTCCATTTCTCCTATTTTATACTAGGTTAAAGACCCGTGAACTTTACGGGTGAAGAAATTTTTAAATAAAACATTTTAAAAGACTTAAGTAAAATTAAACAACTTTTACTTTTATAAGGGCATTGTTCAACTAAAAGTTTAAAACATGAAATAAAATATAACATGACAAATTAATATTTGACTGAATTACAAGTTTTGTCCTTTAACTTTATACCAAATTTCAACGGATGTCCTTTAACTTTAAAATTGATTGGTTTTGTACTTTATGTTTTAAAATCTTGCACGTTTTGTCCTTTGGTGCTAACCCAGTTAATTTTTTTCGTTAAGTGAAGGGTAAAATTGTCTTTTTACCCATTTATTTAGAAAAACATTATAAAATTAAAAAAAAAAGAATTATATATATATTAATTGAGTTGAACGAGAGACAGAGGACAGACCACAACACCACCACACCCATCACCTCCATCCCCACACCACCATCACCTTCATTCACCACCTGCCACCGCCTCCGGCGGAGCTCCGGCCGAGCAGACCACAACCCCATCACACCCACACCCTTCCGGTGGACAGAGAGAGAAAGCGTGGGAGAGACAGATTCGACAGAGAGAATGAGAGACAGAGGACAGAGAGAGAAAGTGTGGGAGAGAGAGAGAGAGATTCTGAAGTAGAACTCCGGTTGAAGAACTCTGACGATTGGGACAGATATAAGCTTTTCCGGCTTGTAAATATCACGATGGGGTAGTTTAGGATTTGTTTGTGGAAATAAAAACCCCAAATCTGTTGCAGGTGGTTGTATCGTTATGCAAAAACTCATAACCACCATCATCTTCATCATCACTGTAATAATAATAATAATCGGAAAGAAGCTAGGGTTTTAGATGTTGATGAAACAAACAATTTGGGGGAATTTGTTTTTGTGGCGTGCGGATGGTTTTGACGGGAAGGTAGAATGGTGGATTATTTGGATGGTAGACTAGTGGTGGTCCGGTGGACATTGTTGGGTTCATGGGTTTCAAGGTGAAGATGATGGTGTTAGATTGTTGGTGCACAGTTGGGTTTATAATAGGGTTTAGGGTATTCAAGTATGGATGGATGGATGGATGGATGTTGCTGCTTGTTGCTGCTGCTTATTGGGCTATTAAGAGGGGGGTGGTTGGCGGCAGGTGGTGGTGGTCAGACAGGTGGTGGTGGTCGGCGGCAGGTGGTGGTGGTGGTCAGGCAGGCGGTGGTGGTCGGCGGGCGGTGGTGATGGTAGGTTATGGTGTTAGCAGGTATTAAGAGATAGGGGGTTATATTAATTTTCAATTTTACTTTTTGTCCAAAACTTTAATTTACTTACACAAATAGTCCTTGGAAGAGTAAAAAGACAATTTTACCCTTCACTTAACGAAAAAAATTAACTGGGTTAGCACCAAAGGACAAAACGTGCAAGATTTTAAAACATAAAGTACAAAACCAATCAATTTTAAAGTTAAAGGACATCCGTTGAAATTTGGTATAAAGTTAAAGGACAAAAGTTGTAATTCAGTCTTAATATTTTGTCCAATTTTTTAAATAATTATATGTGAAAGTATGACGTAATATTTTAATTTTTTATTTTTATTTTTATTTTTTGCACCCGTGAAATTGGTAAGTTGAAAAAAAATAATCGATGCAAATAAATCTCGTAATAAAAAAAAATTCTTCCACTAAACAAAATAATAGGATAATTTCCAAAAGAAAACATAAGTCAAAAGATAATGTTCACAAAACTTAATAATAGTGCACCACAGAAGGAATTAAATCAAGTACGGAAAAAAAAAACTAATTATGAATACGTTCATAACATCCATTGCAGCTAGGGCTGCAAACGAACCTGTGACGTTCGGCAAAATTAAGGTAAATCCGTACGCAATTAATATATATAATTAACTGTTCTAAGCAAGGATTAATATTAATTAAGTATACTAGAGTATTCGGAAAATAGCGGAGTCCAATAGATGGTATAGGAATGCCTTAGTTTAATTAGAAGTGCGAAGGAATCGCATAAGAATAAACTAGTCCGAAATGGACGTTGGTGATTACCCGGCAATAAATAAATAACCGAAAACGATCCCGAGTGCCCGGGATATAAAATGAAGGTTATTTTTATGAAATATAAAGTGTTTTGGAACCCCAAAACTATAAATGAAAACTCCAAATTAAAATCTCCCGGTAGCGAATAAAGTTCGCGTATCGCACCCGATGCGCGTAAAATATATAATTTCACCCGGTAAGAACCTAAATAACTTACCAATACTTAAACTAAGTTATGTTTAAGGGTAATTTAAAACTAATTATATGTCCGAAATAGCTCGTAATAAGAACGCATAAAAACCTGAAAAACCCTAACCGAACCGATTCGATTCTAACCAAATAGTTAGGAGATATTTTTGGCACAAAGAGTGGGACGCACAAGGGGCATTAGGCCAGCCCAACATGGTGGCTTAAGCCACCCTAGTGTTGGCTAATCTAAGAGGCAATATCATGATGTTTGGGGACAATTAAGATATTTTAGTTTTATAATAAAAAAATTACACCATATAAGACTTGAAACTCATTTATTTTTTCACAAAACCAACTCCAAATCACCTAAAAATTCTGTTGTGGCTGCCGAGACCATTAACCTCCACCACCACCTTGATTTTCAAGCTTATAACACATAATAAACACTCCATTCCTACCCTAAATCAAGTGTGTACAAGTGCTTGGAGCATAACCCTTGGAAGACACACATAACCCCTCCATAATCAAGTGTTTTTGTGACTTCCCTAGCCTTGTGCTAGTAGTAAGTTTCTTGAAACTTATCTTGTTCAAGATTTATTTATTTATATGCTTAACTTGCAAGTTGTTTTTGGGATTCTTTTAACCAAAGTTTTTAAACAAGGTTTTGTGTGTTTTCTAAAAATGAAATAAAATGTTCACAAAGATGATCATGAACATAAGTTTTAGGATGGTTGGTGATGTTATTTTGTTACAAAAAAATATTGTATGTTCTAGTATTTTTTTTGAAGTTGTTTTGGATGAAAAACATAAAGTAACACCAAACACACCTAAAAATGGTTTTGATCATTATATTATGACTAATGGAACCATTTGAACATGAAATATTTGTAACAAAATGTAATGAAGCTAAAATCACAAAAATAAAGTTGTAGACTTTAAAAATACAAGTATGAACAAATGGACTCCAAGACTTAAATCAAACATGTTAGTAGGCTTAAAATGACCATATGAGACTAATAAAAGTGTTGGATGGTGAAAAGAACACTTATTGTAAATTTTGACATGTTAAAGTTTACTAGTTTTAGCGGAAATTGTCATTTTTATAAGTCTTGGGAATAATATGTAACTTTTGTAAAGATAGAGGTTCGAAAAGTAACTTTGGAAAGTCCATGGGTGTAAAATGTGATTTTGAAAACTTTATGTTGAAAAATGTAACTTTAGAAAGTAGAAGGTTGAGAATGAAAAGTTATATTTTAAAAGGGTTGCTTTTGTAAAAGTAAGAAAACTTACACAAATATTTATTTTGTAAGAATGATATTTTTATAAAAAGTATTTTATAAAAATATAAATTTACCATAAGTGTTGGAAAATATAAACACTAATATTTTTGTAAGAAAAATGGTAATGTAAACAACTTGTGATGTTTTATATAAAATAAGCATTTTTACATTTATGGGGATGTAAAAGTGTTGTAAGAATTTTTAGGAATAAAACATCCAAGTTAATATATATATTCGAAAGTAGGAAAATGCGTAAACCGGCAAGTAGTATGATTTCCTATAAAAGATATATATATATATATATAAGTTAAGAAATCGGGAAAGCGGATGTATGTCAATACGACGAGCTATCGGACAAAGTGTAAAATGGACAAAGTGTAAAATGAAAAAAGTGTAAAAATGAACAAAGTGTAAAACGAACAAGGTATAAATCGGACAAAAGCGTAAATCGGACGGATAAGTATACGAGTATAACTTCCTACAAGATACGAGCATACGTTATTGCGGCGATTACGATTTAACTATTCTAAGTAAGAGAATATGTATATATTTTGTGAACAAAATATATGTAAGGATAATAAAGGGTGAAAAATATACATAAACACTTTCCTAAGTGTTGGAAGTGAGATGGGAGAATTTGTAAGAAATAAAATAAGTTAAGTATGTTATTATAAGTATATGTATACTTATATGAAAAATAAATACTTAACATAAAATAAATCTCGTTCGACAAGATCTTTGTATATTTATTTTTATGGGGAAATAAATATATAATAAAAGTGAGTCGAGTCGGAAGATATAACGAAATATTAATACAAGTTAGTAAATACATATTGATAAATATGTTTAAAGATCATGACGTGTAAGGAAAACGGGCAATGATCGGGGTTCACGATGACGAAACCAACTAACTTGGTAATTAATAGCAACTGTTATAATATAAGTTAAGTGAAACTTGTAACGGGATAAATCATCACCAACGGACCTAAGACTAGGGTATATTCCTAATTAAACCGTAAGTATAAACGTGGTGTCGGGAGTTGGGGAAAGACAACTTGCCAGTAAGACACGCACTTTGAGACCGGTGCCTTATTAAGTTAGGACACATGTAGGTGGTCTCGCATTGGACTTGGCAAAGACTATTTTCTGATTTCGTGACACGCTTGAGGTGAGTTTTCACGGCCCCTTTTATGTTTTACTGTTTTTAAACTTAGGGGAAAGATATGTAAGAAAGAATTAAATGTGCGATAACATGTAAAAGTATGAAATGGTACATAAGATGGGCACATGGGTAACGGTAAAGTCACATGGGACGTGAAGTCTCCGCAGTTAACTGTAACCATTTATACAAAGGGATGTAGCCGTAGAATATGGGAATAGTACTATTGGTTCTTGACGAGACCCACCCCGGTTGATTAGCGATCAACACGGAAGGACCACGGGGTGCGACGATATTCTAAATTAGTTGTTACCATGTAAACAACTTGCGGGGCAAAGTAAAATAGTCTGGTTTTGGTTACGGGCCTATGGGGATTCCATCGGTATTAGGACTTGCAACCCTAATAGCATATGTAGCACATTTCTTATTTCGTTATGCGCACTTATTTACAAATGAATGTTAATTTATTTGTGTGTCAAAACCTGTGAAACTCACCAATATATTTATATATTGACGTTTTTCCTAACATATCTTTCAGGTAACTAAGAATGTGAAGGCGTGCAATGGCTAGGGCGGGCGAAATAAAGACGAGACGGACTTTTGTTAGGGATTTACTACTATTTCCTATGGGATTGGGAAATAGCTGAAAATCCTTATTTTGTTAAAAACTACATTTTGGGACGTGTATCTAAACAAAATACTTTTCGTCGTCTAATGAATGTTTATTATCTAAATTATGTGTTTGTTTAATCTTGGCTATGAAGCATTTCTCTTTCGCGTCCACGCCACGTGTTTCCGCCGTTGTCGTGGTGTGACAGAACCGAACGAACACGAACAATGCCTTGTTCGTGTTCGTTTGGTAAAAAAATTATGTGTTCATGAACTGTTCATGAACACTTTCCGAACGAGATTTTCTGTTCGTGTTCGTTTGTTAAGAAAACACTCATGTTCGTGTTCGTTTGTGTCCGTTTGTTAATTTTGTTAATGAACACACACGAACACAAACGGACATTAATGAACACAAATGAGTACAAACAATGTTCATGAACAAAAACAAACACAAACAAACCATATTCTGATGTGGTGATTATTTGGTGATGAGTTACGAGTCTTGTGGGATGTTTATTTTATTAGTATGACGTGCATGACAATATCGGTTAAATAGATGTCTAATTATTCTTTGATATTTTATATTGAAGTATAAAAATGCCGCCTACGACAAGACAAACAACGCAAGACCCGTTGCCTACTTCTCAGGCACAACTAGACCAACTAATTGCTGAAAAAATTGCTGCCGCCATGGCCAGTTCGAGGCCAACCGCACCGTTCAAAGCGGGGGCTCTGGCGGAACTGGTAGCCGAGGCGACAATACTCGTGAAAGATCCACGTCAGGTATATATCATTGAAATGTCGTATATGTTGGGTTACGTCCCAAATTGACTTATCTTATGATGGCAGTATTGTGTAATGTTGCAGAATCTGGCAATCCTGTTCCCCCTGTACTTTCAAAATGTTCCTGGATTGTAAGCCAATCAACTTCAACGGCACTGAAGGATCCGTTGGACTTCTGAAATGGTTTGAGAAAACCGAAGCTGTGATTCGTATCAGCAAGTGTACTGATGAGCAAAAAGTCATGTATGCTACAAACCTTTTTCTGGACAACGCACTGTCTTGGTGGAACAGTCAAGTGCAATCCATGGGCGATGAAGCAGCCTATGCTCTTTCATGGCCTGATTTGAAGGAACTAATGATTAAGGAGTACTGTCCAGCTAGCGAAATTCAAAAGTTGGAAACTGAATTCTGGAACCTTTCCATGATCGGGGCGGATGTTGCTACCTGTACCTCCCGATTCCACGATCTTTCTCGTTTGGTACCCCGCCTTGTCACTCCTGAGTCGAAGAAAATTGAGAGGTATCTTTATGGTTTGGCCCCTCAAATTCGTGGCATGGTCGCTTCCTCAAAGCCTGCTACTATGCGCGAAGCAATTGATCTTGCTCTCAGCCTGACAGAGGATGCTATCCGTATTGGCACGTTGTCGAAAAAGGCTACAGGTGGTAATGTTTCTGATGTAAAAGTTTATGAGATTAAGAACACCGCGGTAGAAGGTCAGTCTTCTGGTCGTAAAAGAAAGTTTTCGGGAAACAAGAACCACAACTCTTCTGGTAACAAATCTGGGTCTAATCGAAAAGGTAAAGGTTTTGTTGCCACTACTCAAAATGGTGGTAAAAGACAAAATTCCCAAGGTAATGGTGGTGGAAACCAAACTGTTTGCTGGAAGTGCAAAAGGGTTGGTCATAGTGGTGAGAAATGCTATACGGGTACGCCTGTGGTTCCTAGTGACAAGCGTCCGTGCTATGAATGTGGATCCACTGACTATTGGAGGAAGAATTGTCCAAAGCTTAGAAATCAAGCCCAAGGAAGAGCCTTTGTTATCGGTGCCGGTGAAGCACGTCAGGATCCCAATGTTGTCACCGGTACGTTTCTCCTTAACAATCATTATGCTTCTATTCTATTCGATACCGGAGCCGATTTTAGTTTTGTCTCTATTGATTTCAAACGCTATCTTGGTTTAAAGACTAGTAAACTAGAGACACCTTACTCCATAGAATTGGCCAATGGTAAAACTATAGAAACGGATGAAGTAGCGAAAGATTGTAAATTGGGTCTTTGTGGGCATGAGTTTAGTATTGATCTTTTACCGGTTGTCTTGGGTAGTTTTGACGTCGTTATTGGTATGGATTGGTTGTCAACAAACCGTGCAGTCGTGGTATGCGATGAAAAGTTAATTCGAATCCCTCTAGTGAACGATGAAGTTCTCTCTATTCAAGGGGAAAGGCGTGGAACGCCCTTGCGAATCATTACTTGCATGAAAGCCCAGAAGTGCTTGCGGAAAGGCTGTTATGCATTCTTAGCGCATGTTGTTGATAAGAAGTCCAAAGAGCGTAAGCTCGAAGATATTCCCGTGGTAAGAGATTTTCCTGAAGTTTTCCCTGAAGATTTGCCGGGATTACCGCCTCCCCGGCAAGTTGAGTTTCGTATTGATCTTATTCCTGGAGCTGCTCCCGTGGCGCGATCGCCATATCGACTAGCTCCCTCCGAGATGCAAGAATTGTCCAACCAGTTGCAAGAATTGTTGGACAAAGGTTTCATTCGACCAAGCTTCTCACCTTGGGGAGCGCCGGTCTTGTTCGTTAAGAAGAAAGATGGTACGTTTCGCATGTGTATTGACTATCGTGAGTTGAACAAACTTACCATCAAGAATCGTTATCCCTTGCCTAGAATCGATGATTTGTTCGACCAACTTCAAGGTTCTAGTTATTATTCGAAAATTGACCTAAGGTCCGGGTATCATCAGTTGCGTATTCAGGAAGAAGATATACCGAAGACTGCATTCCGAACTCGCTACGGTCACTATGAGTTTCTTGTCATGCCTTTTGGACTAACGAACGCCCCTGCTGTCTTCATGGATTTGATGAACAGGGTGTGCAAACCTTACTTGGACAAATTCGTGATTGTGTTCATTGATGATATTCTTATTTATTCGCGAACCAAAAAGGAGCATGAAAATCACCTAAGGTTAATTCTCAAGCTCTTGCGGAATGAAAAGTTGTATGCCAAATTCTCTAAGTGTGACTTTTGGATTCGAGAAGTCCACTTTTTGGGCCATGTTGTTAATGAGAAGGGTATACATGTCGATCCTGCAAAAGTTGAAGCGATTAAAAATTGGGAAGCACCAAAGACCCCTACCGAGGTGCGTCAATTTCTTGGTCTTGCGGGTTATTATAGAAGATTCATTGAGAATTTTTCTAAGATAGCACAATCGTTGACAATGTTAACCCAAAAGGACAAGAAGTTTGAATGGACCGATAAACAAGAGTCAGCCTTCCAATTATTGAAGCAGAAGTTGTGTGATGCTCCTATTCTTTCTCTACCTGAAGGTACGGAAGATTTCGTGGTATATTGTGATGCTTCGCATCAAGGTTTGGGTTGTGTATTAATGCAACGTGATAAAGTAATCGCTTATGCTTCCAGACAGTTGAAAGTGCATGAGAAAAATTACACGACACATGATCTGGAACTTGGTGCCGTGGTTTTTGCACTGAAAATTTGGAGGCATTATCTCTATGGTACCAAATGCACAATTTTCACTGATCACAAGTCTTTGCAGCATATCTTTGATCAAAAAGAGCTGAACATGAGGCAAAGACGTTGGGTGGAATTGTTAAATGATTATGATTGTGAAATCAAGTACCATCCTGGCAAAGCAAACGTTGTAGCGGATGCTTTAAGTCGGAAAGAAAGGGCCAAGCCGTTACGTGTTCGTGCATTGGGCTTGACGATCCATACCAATTTGACCGATCGCATCCGTGAAGCCCAAAGTAACGCGCTAAAACCTAAAAACGTGAAGAAGGAAAATCTTCGCGGTATGGTTGATTCATTGGTGTCTAAGACGGATGGAACTTTGTATTTTATGGATCGAGTATGGGTACCCCTGTATGGTGGCCTGCGTGAGTTAGTTTTGGACGAAGCTCACAAGTCAAGGTATTCGATTCATCCTGGCACTGACAAAATGTTCAAAGATTTGAAGGAATTTTATTGGTGGCCATACTTCAAACGAGACATTGCGGCTTACGTGGCTCGTTGTTTGACATGTTCGAAAGTAAAAGCCGAGTATCAAAAACCATCTGGACTGCTCCAACAACCTGAAATTCCTGAATGGAAATGGGAGCAGATTTCTATGGATTTTATTACAAAGTTGCCCAAAACATCTAGTGGTCACGACACTATTTGGGTAATCGTTGATCGTTTAACAAAATCTGCTCATTTCTTGCCCATTCGTGAAACCGACAGAATGGAAAGATTGGCTCGTTTGTACATCAAAGAAGTGGTATCTAGGCACGGAGTGCCTGTATCTATTATTTCGGATCGAGATAGCCGATTCACTTCAAGATTTTGGCAATCACTGCAACATGCTCTGGGTACTCGCTTAGATATGAGTACAGCATATCACCCTCAAACTGATGGTCAAAGTGAAAGGACTATTCAGACATTGGAGGACATGTTGCGAGCCTGTGCTGTTGATTTTGGTGGTAACTGGGATTCACATTTGCCCCTTGTTGAATTCTCATATAATAATAGTTATCATTCAAGTATTCAAGCTGCGCCGTTCGAAGCTCTGTATGGGCGTAAGTGTAGATCTCCATTGTGTTGGGCAGAGGTTGGTGACAAGCAATTAACCGGACCAGAAATTATTCAAGAGACGACTGACAAGATCTTTCTGATAAAAGATCGTTTGAAAGCGGCTCGCGACCGACAGAAAAGCTATGCGGATAATAGGCGTAAGCCTTTAGAATTTGAAGTCGGTGATAAGGTCCTATTGAAGGTTTCACCCTGGAAGGGTGTAGTTCGTTTTGGAAAGCGCGGGAAGCTAAATCCTAGATATGTTGGTCCTTTCGAAATCTTGGCTAGGATTGGTCCCGTTGCTTATAAGCTCAAGTTGCCTGAAGAGCTTAGTGGAGTCCATGATACCTTCCATGTATCTAATCTGAAAAAGTGTCTCTCGGATGAAACTTTGATCATTCCCGCTGATGAGATTCATGTTGACGATAAGCTTCATTTTATCGAAGAACCGATAGAAGTAACGGACTGGAAAGTTCAAAAGCTTAGGCGTAGCAGAATCAAATTGGTGAAAGTGCGTTGGAACGCAAAGCGTGGACCGGAGTTCACATGGGAAAGGGAAGATCAAATGAAGCAGAAGTATCCCACCTTGTTTAAGAAAAATCCTTGAAAGAAGGGCTCACGCCGAGTTTCGCGGACGAAACTCCTTAAACAGGGGGAGAATGTGACGTTCGGCAAAATTAAGGTAAATCCGTACGCAATTAATATATATAATTAACTGTTCTAAGCAAGGATTAATATTAATTAAGTATACTAGAGTATTCGGAAAATAGCGGAGTCCAATAGATGGTATAGGAATGCCTTAGTTTAATTAGAAGTGCGAAGGAATCGCATAAGAATAAACTAGTCCGAAATGGACGTTGGTGATTACCCGGCAATAAATAAATAACCGAAAACGATCCCGAGTGCCGGGATATAAAATGAAGGTTATTTTTATGAAATATAAAGTGTTTTGGAACCCCAAAACTATAAATGAAAACTCCAAATTAAAATCTCCCGGTAGCGAATAAAGTTCGCGTATCGCACCCGATGCGCGTAAAATATATAATTTCACCCGTAAGAACCTAAATAACTTACCAATACTTAAACTAAGTTATGTTTAAGGGTAATTTAAAACTAATTATATGTCCGAAATAGCTCGTAATAAGAACGCATAAAAACCCGAAAAACCCTAACCGAACCGATTCGATTCTAACCAAATAGTTAGGAGATATTTTTGGCACAAAGAGTGGGACCCACAAGGGGCGTTAGGCCACCCCAACATGGTGGCTTAAGCCACCCTAGTGTTGGCTAATCTAAGAGGCAATATCATGATGTTTGGGGACAATTAAGATATTTTAGTTTTATAATAAAAAAATTACACCATATAAGACTTGAAACTCATTTATTTTTTCACAAAACCAACTCCAAATCACCTAAAAATTCTGTTGTGGCTGCCGAGACCATTAACCCCCACCACCACCTTGATTTTCAAGCTTATAACACATAATAAACACTCCATTCCTACCCTAAATCAAGTGTGTACAAGTGCTTGGAGCATAACCCTTGGAAGACACACATAACCCCTCCATAATCAAGTGTTTTTGTGACTTCCCTAGCCTTGTGCTAGTAGTAAGTTTCTTGAAACTTATCTTGTTCAAGTTTTATTTATTTATATGCTTAACTTGCAAGTTGTTTTTGGGATTCTTTTAACCAAAGTTTTTAAACAAGGTTTTGTGTGTTTTCTAAAAATGAAATAAAATGTTCACAAAGATGATCATGAACATAAGTTTTAGGATGGTTGGTGATGTTATTTTGTTACAAAAAAATATTGTATGTTCTAGTATTTTTTTTTTGAAGTTGTTTTGGATGAAAAACATAAAGTAACACCTAACACACCTAAAAATGGTTTTAATCATTATATTATGACTAATGGAACCATTTGAACATGAAATATTTGTAACAAAATGTAATGAAGCTAAAATCACAAAAATAAAGTTGTAGACTTTAAAAATACAAGTATGAACAAATGGACTCCAAGACTTAAATCAAACATGTTAGTAGGCTTAAAATGACCATATGAGACTAATAAAAGTGTTGGATGGTGAAAAGAACACTTATTGTAAATTTTGACATGTTAAAGTTTACTAGTTTTAGCGGAAATTGTCATTTTTATAAGTCTTGGGAATAATATGTAACTTTTGTAAAGATAGAGGTTCGAAAAGTAACTTTGGAAAGTCCATGGGTGTAAAATGTGATTTTGAAAACTTTATGTTGAAAAATGTAACTTTAGAAAGTAGAAGGTTGAGAATGAAAAGTTATATTTTAAAAGGGTTGCTTTTGTAAAAGTAAGAAAACTTACACAAATATTTATTTTGTAAGAATGATATTTTTATAAAAAGTATTTTATAAAAATATAAATTTACCATAAGTGTTGGAAAATATAAACACTAATATTTTTGTAAGAAAAATGGTAATGTAAACAACTTGTGATGTTTTATATAAAATAAGCATTTTTACATTTATGGGGATGTAAAAGTGTTGTAAGAATTTTTAGGAATAAAACATCCAAGTTAATATATATATTCGAAAGTAGGAAAATGCGTAAACCGGCAAGTAGTATGATTTCCTATAAAAGATATATATATATATATATAAGTTAAGAAATCGGGAAAGCGGATGTATGTCAATACGACGAGCTATCGGACAAAGTGTAAAATGGACAAAGTGTAAAATGAAAAAAGTGTAAAAATGAACAAAGTGTAAAACGAACAAGGTATAAATCGGACAAAAGCGTAAATCGGACGGATAAGTATACGAGTATAACTTCCTACAAGATACGAGCATACGTTATTGCGGCGATTACGATTTAACTATTCTAAGTAAGAGAATATGTATATATTTTGTGAACAAAATATATGTAAGGATAATAAAGGGTGAAAAATATACATAAACACTTTCCTAAGTGTTGGAAGTGAGATGGGAGAATTTGTAAGAAATAAAATAAGTTAAGTATGTTATTATAAGTATATGTATACTTATATGAAAAATAAATACTTAACATAAAATAAATCTCGTTCGACAAGATCTTTGTATATTTATTTTTATGGGGAAATAAATATATAATAAAAGTGAGTCGAGTCGGAAGATATAACGAAATATTAATACAAGTTAGTAAATACATATTGATAAATATGTTTAAAGATCATGACGTGTAAGGAAAACGGGCAATGATCGGGGTTCACGATGACGAAACCAACTAACTTGGTAATTAATAGCAACTGTTATAATATAAGTTAAGTGAAACTTGTAACGGGATAAATCATCACCAACGGACCTAAGACTAGGGTATATTCCTAATTAAACCGTAAGTATAAACGTGGTGTCGGGAGTTGGGGAAAGACAACTTGCCAGTAAGACACGCACTTTGAGACCGGTGCCTTATTAAGTTAGGACACATGTAGGTGGTCTCGCATTGGACTTGGCAAAGACTATTTTCTGATTTCGTGACACGCTTGAGGTGAGTTTTCACGGCCCCTTTTATGTTTTACTGTTTTTAAACTTAGGGGAAAGATATGTAAGAAAGAATTAAATGTGCGATAACATGTAAAAGTATGAAATGGTACATAAGATGGGCACATGGGTAACGGTAAAGTCACATGGGACGTGAAGTCTCCGCAGTTAACTGTAACCATTTATACAAAGGGATGTAGCCGTAGAATATGGGAATAGTACTATTGGTTCTTGACGAGACCCACCCCGGTTGATTAGCGATCAACACGGAAGGACCACGGGGTGCGACGATATTCTAAATTAGTTGTTACCATGTAAACAACTTGCGGGGCAAAGTAAAATAGTCTGGTTTTGGTTACGGGCCTATGGGGATTCCATCGGTATTAGGACTTGCAACCCTAATAGCATATGTAGCACATTTCTTATTTCGTTATGCGCACTTATTTACAAATGAATGTTAATTTATTTGTGTGTCAAAACCTGTGAAACTCACCAATATATTTATATATTGACGTTTTTCCTAACATATCTTTCAGGTAACTAAGAATGTGAAGGCGTGCAATGGCTAGGGCGGGCGAAATAAAGACGAGACGGACTTTTGTTAGGGATTTACTACTATTTCCTATGGGATTGGGAAATAGCTGAAAATCCTTATTTTGTTAAAAACTACATTTTGGGACGTGTATCTAAACAAAATACTTTTCGTCGTCTAATGAATGTTTATTATCTAAATTATGTGTTTGTTTAATCTTGGCTATGAAGCATTTCTCTTTCGCGTCCACGCCACGTGTTTCCGCCGTTGTCGTGGTGTGACAGAACCGAACGAACACGAACAATGCCTTGTTCGTGTTCGTTTGGTAAAAAAATTATGTGTTCATGAACTGTTCATGAACACTTTCCGAACGAGATTTTCTGTTCGTGTTCGTTTGTTAAGAAAACACTCATGTTCGTGTTCGTTTGTGTCCGTTTGTTAATTTTGTTAATGAACACACACGAACACAAACGGACATTAATGAACACAAATGAGTACAAACAATGTTCATGAACAAAAACAAACACAAACAAACATATATTAACTTTTGAATAACACCAAATTCACATATATTAAGACATTAGCTAGATCCACCAAAAATATAAACAAGTTGTCAAAACATACTTAATATTGGTGAAGGGCGTTGGAGGATGTGGATGGCAAAGTATAACAATTAAAAACCTCAATATACTATCGAACATAAACGAACACGTTACCGAACGTTCACGAACATAAACATAAACGAACAAACGCGACCTCTATTCATGTTCATTCGTTTAACTAAACGGTTCATTTATTAAACGAACGAACACAAACGAACATCCCGCCGAACGGTTCATGAACTGTTCGCTGAAAGTTCAGTTCATTTGCAGCCCTAATTGCAGCATGGTAATTTCCTAGGATTTTCACATCGAATGTTGCAAGCAAAGCACATCTCCACATCATCTTCTTCAACGTACTTACCCTTCATCATGCTTACGTGATACTTCCCTTTATTATGCATGTCAAGGTTTTTGGAACTTGTACAAAATACATCGCACAATCCACAATAAAATACTGTTTTGCCCCTTGCTGCATCAACCTGAAAACAATAAATTGTATGCATAAATGTTTGATACACAAAACTTAAAAAAAACATATAAATATAAAACAGATAATTACAACATACAAATTTATACCTTTTGATTGTGTTTTTTGGGAACCAACATGAATGTCATATTGCTTCCTACCAAGACAAGTAAGCTTACATAGTTTACAATGCACAAACTCATTTAGCTTGCCACCATTGAGAAACATATTCTTTCTCTTACAATCCATTAAACTGAAAACTTAAACAAATAGAGTAAAATTTAAAATATTGCACTAAAAAAACATTTAAACATAAAATAAGAATGAGAATAAATAATTAATCTACAAAACAAAGTTTAAGGATTTTTTTATTTGGAAAAAATAGAATTTCAAAAAAATAAAAACAACTGAACTAATAGTGCAATGCTATATTTGGATTTAGATGTTTGACATTGCGGCCCATATAAAATATTATAATGAACTATATGTTGTGGCCCATCAAACCACAATAACTTCCCATGTTTCCACAATAACTTGCACCCATATAACATATTAGAAATCTATATTTTGATGTTCCACCACTAACTTGCGGTCCATCAAAGGTTATTAATTTATCTATGTACATCCAAATAATACAGATTTATGTTCGAAGTACCTATGAGAAAAGGCTTTAATCCAAGATGATAGATTAAATATTAATGTTTTAGTTAATGGGTAAAAGATGTTTTTAGTGATTGGGTCAAAAACGTTTAACCATTTTTTTTTGAACGGCCAACAAAATTTTTATTTCATCAACGGTTAGCCGGACTAACCAGTCACCAAATACATCATACACCAAACAAAATACAAAGCAATAGATAACAATCTACCAGCCCAACCTATGTACATTAAAGCTACGCCAACAGTTCCAAATCAAAGCTGGTTGTTTTGATCTCGCCTTGACCCACAAGAAGCTCAATGCTTTTATCTCCCCCAACGTTTTATGAATTGAGCACGGGTATTGCTTGAAGACTGCTTCGTTTCTGGCTGTCCATACACACGACAAACAGTTAGACACACAACATATATCGCCTTCCTTTTCTTCGCCGAACCGTCTACAAATAATGATAGATCAAGAATGTCCCAAATCCTAAATGCTTATATTTGCTGTAGCTTGCACCATTGAGACACAAGGGACCAGACCTGCTGAACAAAGCCACACTCGACACGAAGGTGCTCAGCCATTTCCGGGGAGTCGCTACATAGAGGACGCATAGTGGAACCAAAAGTCACATTCCGTCTCATTAGAGCGCATAAAAGTAGGACGCCTATCTAAATCCGCCCTCCACGCCAGAATTTCCACCTTCCTCGGCACCCAAGAGTTCCTCCTGAACACATAATCTGGTGTAGAAAAACGAACAGCCCCGAGACCCTTCTTCATGCTACCAACTGAATACAAACCACATCCATCAAGAGCCCGGACCCATCCATCCTTTCTGCTCGATAGATTAATAGTTCCAACCAGATTATGAAGCTGATGTAATTCAGTACCTTCTGCCAACCCAGCTAGTTCCCTAGCCCAATTGTTGGAACTGTAAGAAAAAAAATAGAATACCACAAATTTCACTTTAAGAAATTTGGCAGCAAGAAAAATGACGCATGGTGAGTTTAAATTGCAACCAAAGATACAAGAAGCTTTCACAGTTTAATATTTTTATCAACCACTATTTAGTTTACAGGTGAGTCAAACTAAAATAATTTGTTTCTTGATAAAGTGAAAAACCATTACTTAACACTTTGATTTAAGCAACATTAAAAACATAAAACTATATATGAATCTTGCCATACAGACATGTCCACTTCTCAGGACACCATGGTACACCCGTCCATATGAACCCTCTCCAATTAAAGATTTTGTACCACAATTGTCCGTTATTTGTTTCAACTCATCCACTTGAAGGGACATGAGAATAATAGGTTGGATGGCTATGGCATGTGTGTCATTTAGTGCAGCCTCTGTGGCGTGATTACCTAACTTTGACTCATTTTGACCCAGATGTGAATGCGTACGTACTCATAACTCACACATATTTTGACGGAAATAGCTTATGAATACAACAATATACAACCATATAAATCACAAAAGGGATGTTAGGGATTGCTTCATATAAGTGGCTATATGACTCAGCGATTAATGAACAGTTTTGAGAGTGTTTACATTGAGAACCTGTTGATAAACTTGTCAACATGAATTTGGATGTCGTCCACGTGGGGTTAAACCGAGGGCGGAGGCTGGAGTATCCATGACACAAACTAATGAAGCGCTTCAGGATACAGTGAATATGGGGTCGCTGTTGGCCACTTTATTTGTGCATTTTTCGCAGCAAACAGCAAACTACCTCCTAACTATCCTAGCGCATACTCAAACGGCGAAACACCATACCCATTAGATACATATCCAAGTGCACATAGATATCATCAGATTCTGTGAAGATTTCTACTCATACAAGATAGTAGAAGCTACAAAATGGGGGGGGGGGGGGGGTTGCTTTACTTGCTTATATGGGTTAAGTTGACCTGAGACTTTTTATCCATATCTTAAAATACCGTTACTAATAGTTACCCTCAACTATGTTATTAGATAGTCAATGATATCCATAGTAGTTTGAAGGCGCAAAGCGCATTAAACATTCAACCCACAAAGGGTGAGACGCAAGATTTCATCTGTAATGTCATTATCAAAGGTATTAAATATTTAATTAACAATCATACAACTTAATTGAATTAAGTAATCGCAAAGAGAAGTGATAGTTGGCTTACATTATAGCATACAAAGTGCATCCTAAAGACCATTCATCAGTCTTTTCATCGATGTATGTGACTCGCCGACTCTGTGTGCTTGGGCAATCCTACATTTTAGGAGCTCGAAAAGGTGCCGAAACATGCTCAGATGCCCGTTCCTATCAAACATATTACACAAATTATAACCAAACTGCCATTTTAACAACATATCATGTACGAAAGCAAAAATCCAAATGATGGAACTTAATGAAATAAAAACCCACCATGTTGCAAAATAAACTCCAATTTTCACATAAGATTAGAGTTCTTTGTAAATGTAGCAGCTTCCCTTCTTCTTTTAATCCTGCACGTAACAAGGGCGTCTATTGCCCGCATTCCATCTGATACACAGCTAGCGCAGAGGAAAAAATAAAACATGAATGCCATGAGAACCAAAACGCGTAAGACTTGCAATATTAGTAGAGATGGCAAATTAGACCCGTTATATCTGAATTTGTTTAGTTGGGTAACTTTTATTTCTAATGGGTCTAATGGGTAAAATAAATAAATTAAATCTAATAAACGAACAAGTTAAGTGGGTCGATCGTCGCCCAAAGTGTCATTTTAATGCATAAACCTCCTAAATCTCTTTTCAAAGAACAATTGAATTATTGAAATAATATAATTTGTGTAATCATAATTGACCCGTGTTATTAACTAAAACTTAAAACTTCTAGACAAGGTGTTCTAAGGCAAACCGATCGATAGCGACAAGTTTTGACCAGCGCCAAAGAGTTATCCAATACCCAACTCATCCGTTTTGCCACCTCTAATTTTATATTCAAATATTCAACCAACAAATTTTAAAGTTGTGCACAGGTATTTAGTTGAAATGCTAGTAAGATACATCGTAATTATGATTGGTAATTTCTAACCACCTCGAGATTCTCTTCTGGTTGCATCGTGGAGTAGGTCGATATCTACTTTGCCTGGTGGTAACTGCACATATCTCACTACCGATCCTCTGATGAAGCAGTTTCTCACTGACAACTGGCATATCATCAAATTTAGTAGATGGCAAAAAACTACAAAACACGAGCTAATGATGGCATAAATAGAGATGGTGGTTCTGAACTGTTCACTAAATGGGTCAATTTATATTTAACATTTAGGAGCTTTTACATTAAATACATCATATTCACCCTAATAAAACACAAATATATCAGATTTTAGTAGATATTTTAAGCGAAGTTATGAACATACAACAACTCAGTATAATAAAGGCAATATGTTCTTAGATGACTGATTATAAAGGGTCAAATGGGCGAGAGTCATCCCAAGTTTGCTTTTATTGCATACTCACTTTACTTAAAAAAACGCAGCGATGATTTAAACAACGTAAAACAAACATCATTATTTAAATTATTGATAAACAAACATCAAAAGAGAATAAGTCATAAGCGTGTATACATGGTTCAAACAATGATTTAAACCTTCTACAAAACCAATGGCTACAAAGTACAAACTAACTACATATCTCACAACAAAACAACATCAATTTAGGCTATGTAGTTCAAATTAAAAGGTTAACTCACCACAGAGCATAAAATTGGACGAAAACAATATCAACAAAAGAGATTGGTGATCTTAATAAACTAAGAATCAATACAGCCGGAAGAAGAAAACAAACGACATTAAAAAAAACAGACTTCAAACCAAAAAACAAAATCGTATTTCAACATAACATAATTGAAATAAAAAAGCCAAGTTTATACCTTTCGCTTGTTGTTTGGAATGTCGGTTGTTGATGAAATTAGTAGAAGACCAAACGTGGACGATTTACGGGAGGATGAACTCTTAGACGGGTTACCTTTGGCGAAATCACAAGTGAAAGAGGTTAGGCGGTGTTGGATCTGAAAAAACAATCAATATGAAAACCTAATTGAAACTCTTCATCAATAATATGCATTGTTTATACAGATTCTAAAAACCTAATTGAAACGGAACAATCAATTGAAGATTAGGATCGATAATATGAATTGTTTATACAGATTAGGATCGATCACCTTAAAACATAATGGAAGGGATATGTAGATAATTGAAGCAACACCAAATTGCGGGAGTGTTTATGTGTATATTATTGATGAAGGATGAAGGATCTGAAAGAGGAGAACATATTTAGGGTTTTCAGATATTGAGCGACGAGTTGTTTGAAAAATAAAGGTTAGATATCTACGGTTCAAATATGGATACGGGTATAAAAACAAGTGGGTCCGGCCTTAGTATATTTGATTGTAAGCTTGCCATGTGGATTGTGATGTGTAGCCTATGTGGAGCTCTAGTAAAGGGACAAATGTCCCCCTAGTTACTCTTTTATTAGTGTAGGTAGAGGTAGATTGTGTTGCTTTGCCCGGCTCCTCACCCATTTGTAAGACATCGTTTTAATGTCACTCATCATGTGTTCCAAGATCGCATTCCTCCCGTTGATCACCTGCCGTTTTGCGACTTCCATATTACCCAACAAGCCGTGAGAATGACTGCCTGCAACGCCTTTTTCTTTACCCGACCCAATCCTTTTGTTTTATGAATTCCTAAGAGATCTTTAAAGCTGAATGTAAAAATAGGTTGTAGATTGCACCATTCACTTACTTTATCTATCTATATATATAAAAGAAAACGTATATGCTGACTTGGCGTGTAATGGATGCCTCAACCTCCCCTTAAGAGTGCCACGTGGCATTATAATTGAAAGATTTTAGTGTTTTTGAACTATTTCCTTTTTTAATTAAAAAAAAGATAAACATAAAACCCTAAATTAAATTGAGTTATTTTAGGAAACAAAGAATTTAAAAATAAATTTAAAATTTTCTCTTTTATGTTTCCTCCCATAATTTTTAAACATTTATATCTTTTATATACGGGATTTTTTAAAGAAAAAAATTACACCAAATTAACGAGCGTTTTATTATCTTTCCAACGAGTACCATAGTCCTACGTAAAAAACGGAGAAAAATCGACTATTTTTTGTGAGGTTTTGTTAATACAGAAAAAAAACACACAAAGTGTTCATGTTATTCATTAATCATGTTTTTTCTTTTAAACCAGGTTCTTATCTACGATGTTGAAAATCAGCCCAATCGCCATGTTATCATTGGAATTTTACTAGGTATACTTCATCAAGAAAAGTTAGGAGAAAGAATCGCGCAACACTGCAACACATGGTGTCACCTTATAGCAAGGTTATTTTTTTATTTATTTAATTACAAGAGTAATAATTATTGCTATTAGTATTAATATTATTAGAATGGTTATATTTTTCAACCCCGGGACGCTCCCGAAAAGAATTGATAGTTGCTGATGTGGCGTTCAATTGTGGCCTCAACCATCTCTTGATTATGCCACGTGACATAATGAGATGCAATGATTACAACTTCCAACTTAAGTGTTTGTTTAGTTGATTAGGTTAGGAATTATAAGAGCCATTAGAATGTGAAAAATTAGAGAGATGTGATGAGTTTTTTAATAGTTGCAGCTTACATAAGTAATTCTTTAGATGATTACTGATTAGGTTTTAGATTAGGGAATATGAGTTATTACTGATTAGAATAGTATGAACATGCAATGATTGAGAGATTTTGTGGTTAGTTAACTTGAGCCATTTGCAATAGGTTATCACGTAAAATTAGATTTTTCAACCCCGGGACCCTCCCGGGGTAATCAGCTAGTTCCATATATTTGCAGCGAAGAAACAGTCCAAAAACAAGTTAATAGAGGACTCCTCGTTGTCCCCACATTGTAACACCCCAACCGATGGCGAAAACATCGAAGTGTCACGTAAGAATGAGTATACAGTAGCACATGGTAATCAAATTTTAATTGAAATTAATTTAAAGTGCAAATATCCAAAAATGAAAATACACAATGAGTTTTAAGTGGAAAACTAATACATCACAAAAACCAAACAAGCATAGACTTCAGTTTGCCTTCTCATGTAAATACTCTAGTCTTCATGCATCATTATTTCCTGTTGAGTTGTAAAAATGGGGGGGGGTCAACTAGAAGTTGGTGAGAATACATAAGCCATGTCAAGCAAATAGTTTAAGTATAAAAGTTTAGCAATTCATATGTCTATCGTAAGTTTAAGTCTACATGAATAAACATGATATGTTGAATCGACATAATCAAACCTCCGACTAGTTTAGGTCCATCCCGTCATCCACGGTTCACCTTAGTAATATGTTGGAACGATAACAATCACCCACGCTACCTATGTAGGAGGTACACGTATCCGGGTGGGATTGTCAATCCAATAGATCTATTATTGAGTATCGCCGGCTTGGCCATAGCTAATGATTATGAAATGTTGAAACTCGTTGAAACTGTTGTTGTTGTCTAAATCATGAGGCATTAAAGTTTACAACTAGACATGCATGTAGAATTGCTTAAGTATAATGTTGCAAGTATGAAGAATTGCATAAACATGGTTACGTAAACTCACCTTGATTGTGATGGGCCTGCTATAATTTAACGGGAATCAACAAATTATACTTGCACCTAATTAAGTGTGATGTTTTAGTATGGTAGTTATAGTGATCGAATATTACTATGCCTCATATTAAAGGTTTTGAATAATAGTTATGTTTAACGACTTTTAATTTTCAACGGATGACGACATCATCTACAAAAACAAAACATTTATTAAAAGCTTTAAAGAAAATCAAATACCATAAACCATGTTAGGCTTTAGAAATTTTCTAACTTCCTAAAATAATATTGCTTTTGAAAATCAATGCCATGGTTCCATTTAGGAAAAAAAAAAAAAAACTTCAATTCAATTTAGTATTCTGACCCGTATTCACAAATCAATTTGCAAGTCAACCAAGAATAAAACCATTGTTATTTGTTAAACAAAAAAAACGCATGTGAAACCGGTTCCAAACGACTCAAAAGACTTATGTACATGTTTGTATGCTTTCAAGCAACAGTAGTTATATATTGTAAACTCAAAAGACTTATTGTAGAAACATGCCATCCGTATTAATATGTACATATGTTTATCAAATGCCAGGTTGTTTTATATATTATTTAGGATGGTACAAGGGTTGTGAAAAATTGCCTTCAAGATGAATTGAGTTTATTAGTATGTTCGTCATCTTGTAAACCAATTTTGAGTACCGATACTTTAATCGCTAGAAAAAAATCAAAGTCATTACCTCGAGTTGGACATCGAATAAGGAATCCGAGTGAGTGACTGAAATATAGATGGCGGTTAGGTGGTGGCTACACATGTTGGCGGAGGCGATGCCGATGTATCTACCGGTGGAGCCGGCTCCAAACGGAGTCGGAAAAATTATTAGGATAAGGATATAGAGCGAAGATAGGTGGTTGTGGTTTTACTGCAAAATGGTTGGTCCGGTGACGGTAGGAATAGTGATACTTGACAGAAAATATAAGCTGTAGTGGCATATGGTTTAACCAGGAAAAGAGGGAGACACATTTGTGGTGAGGTACGAGCGACATAAAGTGAAGCGATTTCTATTTAGACTATAAGGAGTGGGGGGCAGGAAAGAGGGGATGAAGCGCCATGTGGCACTTGTGGGACCCTTGTGGGGGGAAATAATTGTGGGGAGTGGAAGGGGGGAACGAAATAATATTATATTGTGTTAAAGTTAAAAAAAAAAAAAAAACCTGACCAATAGATCGCTGCCACCTCACCCCCACCCCAAGCCCCACGCCGGTGAAGCCCTCCCGCCCCCAGCCCCACGCCATGGTTCCCGCCCCTGTGGCGGCGGTGTTCCAGCCCTCCCGCCCTCTCTCCCGCCCCCACTCCTTACAGTCTTATAGTGTCTTAGTGTGCAGGTTCAGTTTATGCCAATCCTCCGCGTGATTTGCGGTTGGAATAAGAAAGAATTAAAGGCCTTTCACGCGGAAACTTGCTTGGTATGTGATTGTAGTTTGATTGAGGTTTGAAATGGCAATATTTTGGGTTGACTTTTGAGGTCGCTTAGATAAACGAAGAGGTGATCGGAATTTTGCGAAAATTACGGTGTGAACAACTTAAGGAAATGAAGTCACAATTATTATTATATTGTTCACCAAGTATGTAACTTCCAGTTTTGCCATCTATAACTGTTTTTGAGATCATCTTGATCGTTCAATTTAGGTGGTTAATTTTCAGATCAAATCTCAGCCACAATAATGTGGTGGTTATGCCAAAAATTTGGCAGTTCCATTTTTGCTGGAGCAGTTTGGGAGTTACCCTATTTTTTTGCTGCTGTCAGTTTTATGTGGCAGTTCCTCCCCCCTTTTTCTCCCCCACATTCGCCAACCTCTATGTACAACCTCACTATTTAATTGAATTGAAGACAATGTTTATTTCTGATATATGTCCTCCAGCCCTTTCAAACAATGGCGTCTGCTGCATTTGCCCCTTCTTCTTAGCCCTCACTGGCGTCTCTCACCACTTGACAACTCTACTCATCATATCCATCCCCTCTCTCTCTCTTTGTAAGAGAACTGTGCCACCTCTTCTGTCTCTGCCTCTGTGTCGGTTCTAGGGCAACAACAGGACCATTCACACCCATACCTTCTCTGTATAACTGTATAGAGTCGAACAAACCCCACCGCCAAGCACTACGACGACTACCTCACCACACCACCGCCGCCGACACCCACTGTCGTTCGTACCCACCGCCTTCGCGTTCGCCGGGGGTTCCACCTTCTCGCTTGCAATCGATCGAATCTGTGTTATTACACGGGCTAAAGTAATGATCTACTTCATTTCCCCCAATTTACATCTCAACTATTTCATTTAATTGCAGCTTTCTATTCTTATTCATATCATAATATTTATCGCTTCACTGCCATGTTTTCTTTACAGGTTTGAAGCTTCAAATCGATGCTTCCTATCAACGATTTCTAAATTCCTATCTATCATGCCCTTAGCGTGCTGCTTTTATATCCTTCACATTCTGCAAAGGTAAGTCTTTAGATTTGTTTTAGATTTTTTTTGAGTAGGGCTTCATTTTTGTGCTACATTGGCTTTCAGATGCTAAATGGTTAAGCAATTCCAGGTGTATTATATCATCTTTTTCATTTGTGCACAAAAATGAAAGCTTATAGTTGGACTAACCTGAAACATTCTCCACCATTGAAGGGTTCTTATTCAGGGCCATTGGCAGCAGGTGTTTGCGAGTGTGGATATGTGGATATAATATCCACCAAGAGTAAAGCTTCCACACGACCTATTAAATAATCAAGTCAGTCCAGCATAAATTGAAGGTATTTTTCTTATTTTTTAATGCTTTTTGATTGTCTTATTTTTGTGATTAATTGTGAAATTAAGTTTTTTTTATGTTCTAATTCTTTGATTTGTTTCAACATCTCATATAGCTGGATCGCGGTTGAGGATTTTAATCATTGGAGTAAAATATAATCACAACTGGGAGTTGACACATCTCATATGGTTGTTTTGAAGCGGCTACTGTACACATATATAATTCGGCTTCAGAAAGGCAATTGAATCAATTGCCAAGCTTAGCCCCTAATTATGCTATTGCTTGCATGTTTTCATCAAATATTGAAACATTTGGCCAAATCGAGTTTGTTGAACTGAGGATATATATGAGTTAGCGGCGTTTTAAAAGGTATGATGTAGATTCCTATTTGATTTTTTAGCCTATATTGTTTTAACTGACTGTAGAATCTGTTGTTAATTCCATTTATTTAGTTTTTCTTTAAGCCTTTTTGATTTGTTAAATGCTTGTTGTGACGGCTCATTTTGTCCAAGTGATGATCTTTAGAGTACAGTTTTCAACTTTTCATGTATTTTGTGTCTTCTTCATAAAATGTCTTATCGTCAATCAAACCAAATAGTGATTCACTTTGAGAACAAATAATTGTATTTGATTCTTCATTGTATGCTGACTGGAATTTGGACACTTAAATGAAAAAGGCATAATCCTACATAACCTCCTTTGT
Source organism: Ambrosia x helenae (assembly GCA_030844895.1). Taxonomy (NCBI): domain Eukaryota; kingdom Viridiplantae; phylum Streptophyta; class Magnoliopsida; order Asterales; family Asteraceae; genus Ambrosia; species Ambrosia x helenae. Next base: position 37,007,963 of record CM061227.1, read on the forward strand.
CCAAGCTTAATCATCTGTTCTATTTTCTTATACATATTTTTGCTGAAATGGTGGTTAATTCAAAACAAAAGTACAAAACATTAGGTAAGATGAGAATATATCTAAATCTAGAAGTGGATATAGACTAACCTGAGAGCATTATGTATATGTGTATTAATTATTAAACATACAAGGCAAGTTATTTTTTTTATTTGAGTCTCTAACCAAAAATTTGTTTTTAGTTATGTTGAAAGGCATTGGCTTTGATGGTGTCTCAACCACTATAATGAACATAAAGAAACAAAAATTCATAGATAACATCACTGGATTCTAAATTAAAAGCAACTTTTTCAATCAATAAAGTTGAATCTGGTCCTCAAGGTTCAATTATACATGTTTTTGTAATTGAGTCTAATCCATCAACCCCTTAAAGCATTTGTTAAATGTAATTCAGCTACAGAAAAGGGGCTTTAAATGTAGAGGGTGTTTGTGGTGGGACAAAACATATTCGGGGTGAAATGGGCTGCTTCAAGTTGAAACGGGCCACGTCGGGTTGGGTTCAAGTTCAATCGCAAACACTTTTTGTTAGATTCTTAAAACTTCCTCTCTCGAACTCTTTTTAGATGGAACATCATCAAAATCTACCCATTATAATTTTATGGCAAAAATTACAATTTGTGGATAGGATCTTAGAGATAATTAGAAGATAACATACCATTTGAAGGCGACAAGTAGGGAAAACTGCATTTTTTACCTTCCAGCATGCTGCCTTGAAATATTCATAAACTTTGGATTTTTTTATAGCGATAAACACCAAATCGAATTTATAAAAAGCAAAGGTTTGGAAAACATTTCTGATGCCGTATCGCTTCAATATAGGGCTTCATATACCTCTTTGTTAACAAAGCCAAGTATTTATAAATTAAACCTTATGTCGCATTGAGCGATGCACCAACCCATTTACAAATATAGTAATGTTGTTGATAAGCCTAATGTTGTTCCACCTTCTCGCTTGCAATCGATCGAATCTGTGTTATTACACGGGCTAAAGTAATGATCTACTTCATTTCCCCCAATTTACATCTCAACTATTTCATTTAATTGCAGCTTTCTATTCTTATTTATATCATAATATTTATCGCTTCACTGCAATCTTAATGATATCGTGATGATCCTATATAGGTGGTATGATATGGGTCGTTGACGGAGGTGTAGAGGGTGGTGCAGTGGAACCGGAGGAGTTAATTGCCGACAACGTTGGATGGTGCATCTAAACCGCACCACCACAGCATCATCCGCATCCGGTTTTGGTCGCTGCTTTGCTACTTCTCTTTCCACCTGGTCCTTGCGGGCTTCATAATTGGTAACCCTGTGATCCCTAATTTTCCTATATTTTGCGTCTTTGTACTGTTTGATGGTCGTCTGTGTTCGTGATTTGGTGGTGTTTGTTGCTGGTTATCTTCGTGGGTGGGTTTGTTAATCTTCTCTTAGGGGTAATTGTGTGTGGTATTTATGTGGGTTTGATGCGTCACTGACTCACTGTAGTCCTGTAGTCCCATCCGCCACGCGCAATATTTACTCGCAACCTGTAGTCCCATCCGCCGCCCGCAATATTTGATTTGGCGGTGCGGTTTCTCTGAATCTGGCCGGTCATAAAGGAAATTAGCGAGGCCTATTCCCAGGTACGCTTTATGGTTTGGTAAAGGGTAAAAAATGGTTAGTCCTAACAGTTGCTTAATACGAAAATCAGTTTTACTATGCAGATTGACAAATAAAACAAAAATATTGTGGTTTTGTAGACAAATATATATATATATATATATATATATATATATATATATATATATATATCCCTGAGATACAGGTGAAATTATTTAGTTTTTTTCTTATAATTATCTTCAGGAAGAATAAGAATGTTGGTGTACTTAGTTAGGCTCACTTAAGTTCATAGTGATTTGGTTTTGGAAGGTTAAGGTGATTGGTGTAAGTGTGTAACAATTTTGCAGGTTGGTAAGTAAATAAAGAAGTAGCTTAGTATATCATACTTCAACTTTTAAGTTGGAATGTTAAGCTGATTTTTAGATTGGTCAAATGATCCAAAAGGTAAGAAGGTTTACAAATCAATTTTTAAGATCTTAGCTACCAGGCTAACATATTGATAAATTTACACTTCCAAAATAGTGTTTGTACCCACTAATGAATTTTTACTGAATCACTGTTGGGAAATTTAGACTTTCAAAATAGTGTTTCCAACAGCTAATCAATTTGTACCGATTGTTGTTAATTTTTGTTTTTTACAGTAAACGTTGGTTTAGGAATTCTGAGCCATCTGCTGTCGTTTTGTATTTTCCTTTGAATGGTTTCTTTAGTTTAATTTGTTTCATGATTGCCTCCCACATAAGCGTTACTGGTGAAGAAATCTGGTCACTGTTAGTCACACTAAGTTCTCTCTCTTATGAGATCGCGAATTGGATTTGTGCCGGATCTCTTACTCTTATGGTTAATATATGTTACCTTTTGATACTTACCTTACGGATTTGTCGATAACACCATCATGTCACCATGTGTTGTGCAGGTATGGGAGCGTGGATCCACCCATATTGGACCTGCAGGAATTCATGCAATGTTTTTTTACCAGGTAGTTTGAGTTTATACTATTATTTGAAGTCGCATAATGTCTCGGAATGGGGCAAAAATGTTTATGATAATGACTCTTATTGGTGGGAAAAAAGGTACTGCGGGGCTTTTTTCTTACTGCAGTTACTTTTCTAAGAATGCAAAATAATAGATTGATGATGGCAGATTTTAGGTTTGAGAATGAGACGCCAACAATGACGGTGGCGTACCCATATCAGCGTCTTCATAGTGTCTGACTGTTTTGAACTTGAAAAGGCACAACGGCTTTCCCGTGTGTAGCGGCAGCTAGGTGGTTAATTTGCAGCGGCGTTGGCGGTCACGGTTTTGTGGTGGTGCTGTAAGATGGTAGTAGAAATTTTGTGTTAGTGGTTATCTTGGGTGAAAGAGAGTTCAGAGTGTTTTTTTTTAAGGAGACTGATGTTGGGCTTAGTAGTTGAAGCATTAATTTGGCGTTAACCTGGATGAAAGATAGTGCAGAGAGATAGATGTAATATTTTTTCCTGTGTGCTATTGAACTATAGGGAATCTTTCAAGTTTCGAGTAAAATATTGAATGGCGTTACCTTGAAGCAGACAATTGGTAGTTGAGACATTAATTTGGCTTTAATGCAATATATACTATATCTTACTTTTCCTTCAGTAATTGTCATTTTGTAAAATCTTTTGTAATGGAAATACGAATTCGATTTCGACAAGATTCAAATTAAGTGATTTTGATTTAGTGTCAAGATTGGAAACTTGCGAGACAATTGAAATTAGTCATTTTCAATATGATTATCATTATAATATGAGTTAATTGCCCCACTTTTATTTCCTCGCTTTCATTTGCAAGCGTAGGGATTGTTATGTTTGCAAGTATTTGGCTATGATGATTGCGTGTCCAATGCTGATGTCGACTGTGATGGCGCTACGCTAGCGCAACCGGTTGACCTATCATTACGCGCCGGAGCCTTTATGCATTATATAAAGATATTTTGTCCCGGACGGTTAGTGTTTTGCTTTGTACCAGCCTTTTGCGTTACGCGCTACGTCCATATAGCCTTAGATAAGGCGCATCATTGATTGGAGGTGGTTAATTATGAGATTAAATCTCAGCCCTACTAAATAGACAGTTTTCTCAAGATTTTGGTAGTTTTTTTTTCAAATGCAGCTATCTCTCTCCCCGAATTCCTCGCCATCTTCTTCGCTCCATGTTCTCCCCGAATTCCTCGCACCACGTTCTCCCCCTTCTGGGTTTTGTGAATGTTAAATACTATCAGTTGGAATTTGGAAAGAAAAAAAAAAGTGACTACGATATCTCTCATCGACTATTTATGTTATTATGGTTAATGTATTCATCTTTTCCTCAAGACTATATCAACATTAGTAATGAATCATGTATGCGCCAGCTACATAACTAAATTTGAGATATCATATACATGAATTAATAAACTTTCACGCTTTCTAATCCCCGTTCAAAAACCCGTCCCAACGGACGGGTATCTCACTAGTTAATTCATTTGTTTCCCCCTTTTTTTGTCGTTTCTTATTTTAGTTTTAAATTTTAATTTATTATTATTATTATCATTAGATAAACAAAATGAGTAGGTAAAAAAAATTGAATAAATTTGGAAATTTTATATTAATCCCGTTTGCAAAAAAAAATAATAATAAAAATAATACGAAATGTTACACACATAGCCTGCAGTTAACCGGTATTTGGCTGATGTTTCGTCGTGCTAGTCCTAGTAGAATGGGTAACCTATTTTGCTATGCTCGCCACGCCATGAGATTAACCTTCTTTGGAACCCAACTTGACCATTCGTAAGGATAGTATGGGATGGCCGAATTAATGAGAAATTTCCGACATGATACTACTGTGAACTTGCCATTTGCTTCTAATGTCCACTTCGAACTATCTTTTTACAACGATAGTTGCATGTCATGTGTCAACTCTTGCAAGGTCTGAAAATCGGATCGTTCCACGTTCTGCACCAGCTCCCTTTTCCAAGCCCAATTCCTAACCCACTGTGATCCCACCCTTTGTAGCCTTTCGGCTACCGTGCAGCTTTTGTCGGCCTCCATGACAAATAGATTTGGAAATTTCGCCATTAACGGCTCATCTCCAATCCATTTGTCTATCCAGAATCGAATAGTTGTTTCATTGCCCAACCCCCCGTTGATATTAAAATTTAATTCTGTCAATTCCTTGTTGATTTTAAAGATGGCCTTCCAAACCCCCATCATGGATGACATAATCGGTAAGTATGACCAAGATCTCGAGGAGTTATGGATTGTCGTAATGGTTCTTCTCCAAAGTGCTGTTGGTTCCATCTTGTAACGCCACCACCATTTGACTAGTAGTCCCCAATTCATGTGCTCAAGCGATCCCAACCCAATGCCTCCTTTTTTTCCTTCGGCCTAGTGACCCGATCCCAACAAACCCATGCCATTTTACATTTTTCGTCATTATTTCCCCAAAATAAACGCTTTCTTAACTTCTCCAAATGGTCGAGTACACCATTCGGGGCTTTGAAAAGCGAAAAGTAATACAACAGTAGGCTATTGAGAACCGATTTTAGTAGCACCACCCGACCACCCATGTATAGTGTTTTCGCCTTCCATTTAGATAGTCTTGAAGTGCATACATTAAAGACCCCTTTCCAATGTTTTACTTGGTTCATATTGGCTCCAATTAAAATACCTAAGCACTTATAAGGTAGTGCCCCATCCTTGACTCCAATTAAATCTGCAGCAGCTTTCAATGTATTATCACTTACTCTGATCCCATATATACTCGATTTATTGAAGTTGACCTTCAAACCTGAGATGAGATAATAGCATTGAAACAGCCGAATAACATTTTTATGGTTTGATCATCCCATTCCTCTTTAACGACTACATCATCGGCATACATGAGGTGGTTTATATTCAGACCTTCATTCGGGAGCTGCATTAAAGTCCCCCAATAGTACCCACACACCTGATTTTCCTTGAAAAAATTCTGACAGTGCCTCCCCCATGGTTGCTTTTTTACAGCTAGACCTTGTGGAGCATACACATTAATGACATGAACTGTATCACTAACATGTGAGATGTTACCGGATACTGGGAGAAAATACATGTGCCTGACTCTCTGATTGCATTTGAAAAATCCTGGATCCTAAATACTTAATAAACCACATGACGTCCCCTCCACGTTCACCCAGTCATACTCCATAGGTCTTCTTCCCCAAATCTTATTAACTTGGATTCTCGAACCATCTTAATTCATCGTCTCCTGTAACGCCACGAACTTTGCCTTTTGATTCATGATTACTCCCCCCACAGAGGCCATTTCGGGTCCTCTCCAATCCCTATGATGTTGTATGTCAATCAAATCATTGATACACACTAGTACTCTCATCCTCCCTAATTGACTTTTCCACTTTCTCTTCAAATCCAACCAAATTGATTCCCAACCTTTCTCCAAATGAAACCGTATGCTCCACTTCATCCATAGTCATCCCTCAACCTCCGCATTATTGTTAACCTCATCCCCGTCGTTAGGCTCATGAGGTGCAGGGATAAACTCCGAAGGGAATTGGATCTCTATGTTGGTCTTCTCATTGTGTGCCCTTTTATTTACGGACCTAGATTGTCTTGATTTGGAGTTTTGACCTCATCTAGCAGAAGGAAATATCCCAATCTCAAGACCACTTTCCTCATTGTTAACGATGGGACAATGGGACCTGGGAAGATCGTTTTTTTCTTAGGCCCAACTGTTGGAATTAGTGTGTTGGTCCAAGGGATGGCAACGGGTCGGGTATGGGACGGGTTTGAGCAATCCCAACCCCATACCCGATTATAAAATTTTGTCCCATACCCGGCCCAAACCCGTCGGATATTTATCGGGTAATTACCCGTCAGGTATCGGGCGTACCCGCGGGTTTCGGGTATACCCATTAGTTTGTTAAATTTAACCATTAGGTATATCTAACATAAAACTCGTTGGGTGCTTATCGCGCAACTAATAATCAATCAGATTTAATAATAGTTATATTTTTATGTTTAGCTCATCCCAGTTACTCTAAAAGAACCTATTATGCAAAAATAACAATGGCAAAACAAAAAGTAGCGAGTCAGATTAAAACAAGTGAGTTATTTCAGAAAACTGCAGATATATCATCTGCGCGACATAACTAAGATGTATAGAAAATTATATTGGGTATATAATCGGGTAAACGGATATACATTATCGGGTAATCGGGTCGGGTAAATGGGTATTCACCAAATCCCATACCCGCGAAAAAAATAAAAGAAAATCCCATACCCGGTCCCATACCCGCTTACCCAACCCCATACCCGTCCCAAATGTCTCGGGTTTCGGGTTTACTCATCGGGTTCGGGTCCAATTGCCATCCCTAGGTCCAACCCATCATAATAAGTTTCTTCTATTCTGACCCGTTTCATAGAGAGTGGTCGAAGTTCATTAAAAACATTTATATTATTCCATGATTTTCTAGACCAATAAACAAAGTAGGGTCAGTTGACATTATTATGTTGGCGGCTGTACTATTTCCAACATTTTGGAGCTCCACGTTCATACACGCGACCCCTTAACTCCTATGTAACGGTAATCCTCCTGAACTTTCGACTTCCCCTTGGCTTTTCATCTCCTCTGCCATATTTCCGGTTTGCTCATTTTCTCCGACTCCGGTGGAGCCACTATGTGGTTGCCGTCTCCAATAATTACCCCTTCTTCTAGCTCCTTACCTTCCACCACCGGAGCTTGATAATCTGTTTCAAATTGAACCTCCCTGGATTCCAGATCAAGTAGCATAAGTTCGTCACTTGCCACCTTTATAAAGTCTTGCGAGATCCACACAGTGAATGACTAGCCACGACATTTGACAGTGAACGCGTCGACAATCTTCTTCCCATCATGGGCTAGAATACCAACGATCTCGGCTGCCAGATCACAGTCTTTATCGGATGCCGATGAACCATGGACTACATTCCCGAGATTCCCGACAATGTTGTTGTACACCCTTTTGTCCCACAGCTGGATCGGAACACTAGTGATTTTTAGCCAAGCTATTATTTCAAAAGCTGTTTCCTGGCCATTCCAAACCTCTAAGGAAGAGAACCATCCTTTCCACAGTTCTTCCATTTCACTTAAGAAACTCTGAGCAATAAAACTTACTTGAAAGACAAGTATTACATTCAAACTACCTAGATATTTTAGAGTAGCCCCATCTCTCCCATAGATGACAAGAACTCCTCTAAGGAAGCCAACCTATTAACATCCCAAGTAGTGCCAATCAAAGCCGTCTTCTTCCACGAACATGGACTGATTATGGTATTATGTGGCAAGTTAATAGATTTCTCCTTGGTTCTTTCCTCATGTACACATGTGGTTGCTTCTCTGTAATAAGCAGTTCCTTTCGTCTTTCAAACTTGGTTATTGACAATTACCGGGTCCTATTAGGTTTGTTGTTTAAGATTTTGCTTGGATTCTTTGGGTGGCAGCCTATCCTGTTTCCCGAATTTGGCTACACTGGCAAAGAGTTTGTATGACCCCATCCAGACGTTACTCAACATTGTTGCCATTTCCTTTACATCATTGACCTCCTCAAATCTGATAAAGGCGAAGTATCTACCCATTTTATCCTTTCTTTTAGGCATATATGCATCCGCCATACACCCGTGTTTCTTGAATTCCTTCCAAAGATCTTCTAGTGAACACCATCCCGACAAGTTGGATACATAAAATGTAGTTGTGTTGTCGTTGTCCTCGTACGGTCTTCCTTGGTTCCTTTTCCGGCGGCGTGGATACTCCCATTCTCCCTCTCTCTACATATTCCTAACCTGATTCTATAGGTTTAGATGTAGAAACGACTGCGTTTAAGAGAATCCCGAATAAGTATTGTAAACATAAAGTTGTAAGTTACAAAACAACATTACGGTACGGTACCGCTTTAGTACGGGTAGTTTAAAAATACGAAAACCAAAAATCATAAAGTGAATACCGATATCAATGTTGTTCGGCGGCTTGGTAAAAAAAAGTTAGTTTTTAGTTATACTCATCGTTAACGTATTATCCTGTAAAAATACCATAGGAAGAATATAATTAGGGCAGAACATAATTATAATCATAACCATATAAACCATAAACCCTTCTCCAGGGTTTTACGTTCCACCACCGCAGCCCTCACCATGTACGGCCAACCACCGCGCTTCCCCCGTCGCAACACCGCCCGCAACCAACCACCACCACCACAACAACCACCGTTCAACCCTAACCACCTTTATAACAACAACAACAATAACAATTATTATCTCCAACCCAACCCTACCTTTCCAATCCCCTTCCCTAATTACAATCCCACCCTTCCAAACCCTAACTTTCACCCACAAAACCCTCATAACCAATTACTATCCAATAACAACAACAGAGTACTGCTCAATGGAGCTGCTGTTGAGAAGATAGATAAAGCGGTTGTGAAGGCTCGCCGTGACCTTATTGCTGCCGGAGAGAATGTTTCTGCGTTGAAGGTGTCTCAGTCTGTACTTGTTGTGTTACAAGCTGATTCATGGGATTCGTTAGGGGTTCAGATGCAGCAGGTGCCTTCTTTGTACCGCCTTATGCTCATTGAAGGCAAGGTAATAATAATATTATTAATAACATACATCCTTACTTTTTTTTTTTTTTTAATTTTTTTATTAATATTGCTTCAGTTTAGTGTTTATTTGTGTCTTTACTACTTTTAGGGGTGCAAACCGGCCGATCCAAGCCTGTGCTCAACCAAGCTCGAGCTCGATTAACTTATGAGAGCTCGAGCTCGGTTAGGTGAATATTTATTATTAGTTAATAGATTAACTAAAAATAATATAAATAATAGGCTCGTTTAGGCTCAACGAACTCCATAAGTGAAGCCGGGGCTCTCGGGCTTGGGCTCGTTTACTAAACAAGCTTATTTTAGGTTTGAACTCAGCTAGCAAACAAGTTTAAATAAGCTCGGCTTGGCTCGTTTACTAAACACGTTTAAATTAAATGAAATTGAGGGGTATATATTATTAAACATTAATAAACCTTATATTACACGAAGGCTTGACGAGCTTCATATGCCAGGCTTGATAAATAAACGATCTTTGTTTTAGGCTCAAGATCGGCTCGGGCTCAACGAGGCTCGTCTCGTTGCTAGCTATTTATCGAGCCGATCTCGCGTAGCTCGCAAGCGGCTCGGCTTGTTTGCACCCCTAGTATCTAGTTACCATGTTGTAATTTTTTAAAACAAAGTGGCTCCTTTGTATCTCAGTTAGTCAGCAGTCTGACTTTAAAGTTCACATTTTTTTTACATGTCTATCGAGCTGAGAGTTTTTTAGTTAATTGATGTTAAAAGTTTAGACTAACATTAAAATCCATTAGTTTGTGCTTACCCTGTTCGATTATATATATCATCCAAAGTATATTGGGTCGGTGTTTAAAAATATACAACTGTATGATTTGAATAGTAGAATGTCAGTTACATATCAAAGGGTCATTTAATCGGTTGTCAGTATACATATAGAAAGAAATTACCAGCGTCATGTGACACCAGTCTTGTTTGTCTCTGTCTGGATGCGCTTAAACTGATTGTGAGTATGCGTGTTAATATTGAATTGTAATACTTGATTTTTCTTAGTGGGTAATATAATTGATGTTAAAAGCTTAATCTAACATTTAAAACCAACCATTTTGGGTTTACCATGTTCGAAAATATATTATGTTATTGTTCAAAAGTATACCCTGTCAGTGGTCATCTTCGGAAAATCTACTAAATTTAAAGGTATATCGTATGATTGAAATATCAGTTACATATAAATAGGTTGTGTAATTGGCTGTCATATACATATAGAAAGAATATGTATATGGGCTTAACCTGTTAAAAAATTGACTGTGTTAACTTAGCATCCAAAAATATACCAGGTTATCATCTGAAAATCTACTGGGTTATTGTCTGAAAGTATACTGTAAGATACTATGATTAGGATGCCAGTTATGTTTAAAAAGGTTGTGTATATACATATAGAAAGAAATTACCAGTGTTGCATGGCACTAGTCTTGTCTGCCCCTGGTTGGATGCTTTAGGTGTGCTTCGATGCCCTTTGAACTGATTGCGAGTATGTGTTTTTATATTGGTATGTCATGTCTGATTATTTTGTTCAGGTAAATGCATTCATTAATTGTTTTGTTGGGGTATGGAGGATTACCACATTATCTGATTTGGAGATAGCAATCTGCAAGAATGAGGGAGTTCAGCGGTTTGAAGAGCTTGAGCTGGGACCTCTCATTCGACATCCTCTTGTAAATCATTATTTTTGTGTGAGTTCTGATTCGACTGGAGTGTTTAAAATATCCGGCGAAGAGATACTTACTTTTCTTGTAGAATTTATGGACACTAATGAAGGTGAAGAAGTTAAGGCCGATGAGTTATTGGATTTTATTGCTAAAAAGCGATCAGTTAATAGCAAAGAAAAGCTTCATGTTCGTATTCAAAGTTTGGGGTATGTTTTTCATTTTTTTTTTGTAGTATTGCAAGCATTAGAAATCTTGATAATGGTAGTGTACATATTATCTTTTGATTCCCGTTATCATGTTACAAGACTGAAGTACTGAACCCGTATCTTTTTAGCTATTTATTCTGTTATCATTTTCCTGTTTTACAGTGCTTTTCATAATGTTCAATTCAGTTTCATTTTCATTTAAATAGGAAGCAGAACTTTAAATTATAGAAACATAGATCTTTTGATTCTTTGTTTATCATGTTACAAGACTGAACCTATATCTATTTGGCTATTTATTTTGTTATTATTTTCATGTTTTATAGTGCTTTTCATAATGTTCAGTTCAGTTTCATTTTCATTTAGAAATAGGAAGCAGAACTTTAATTTATAGAAACATCGATCTTCTGTTATCTTAAGTCTTAACAGAACAATTGAACAAGTATTGTCTGTATAGTTATGAAGCATTCCAATATATATTTTGGCTACATGGAAGCCAGAGTACGTCTCATAAAAAATCTGGAACTTAAAAGTTATATTTTTTTAGTTAAAAGCGCATTCTGTGAATAAGTTGGTGTACCTTGATTTTGTTGGATGCAGCTCTTAAGAGAGAATATTGCTCTATCCTAAATAGACATTTTTTGTGTGTGTAGGTTGCATGTTTCTCTTATCCGAAAAGCAAGGCCAATAGAAAATGCCACAATAAATAAACATATATTGGGTTCTGTAAAGAAAAATAAACGTCCTCTATTTACATCACAAAAAAAGCAGATGGATGAAAATTTCAGTGTCATATCTGAACGCATCAAGTCATTTTCTTCAGAGCGTGGCAAACACATACGCTTTCTGTCATCAACCTCAGAAGATGACGATGATGACAATGATATTGACAGTGATGATGAGGATAAAAATTGTTCGACTAGTCAAAGCAAAAACTCATCTCAAGATGCTAAAACTTCTGATCGAGTTAGCACTTGTCCGTATCCCTCTGCAACTGAGGAGAAGACACGACTTGGAATACTAAATGAGAAGGAAAACACAATTGGCAATGAAGTCCTAAATACAAATAAAAAGAGAAAATCAGATGCAATAGACTGCACATCCTCTGCTAGCTGTAAAATCCCTAAAAGAGATGGTAGTAAACAGGGTTCTAAGGGTATTAAAGTTGGCAAGAAAGTTGGATGTAAACCTAAACAAGCAGCTATGTCACTGGACCATGATTCTATGATGGCATTCATTACATTGTGGAAGGATGTATGCAAAAGGAAAAAAGTTTTTGAGGTTTGTTTTACATCTGTTTGTATCTCTTTGCGTGTAAAGCATCTTATTTTAGATTGTTGGCTAATTTTTATTTTCTTATTCCAGTTATTTATATAACTAACATCATATCGTATTGCCCATGGTAGGCCTTGAAGGAGATACTTAGGTTCTACAAAGTCAAATTGTCTAAACAGATGTACAAATCTCACCCTTTAGTTGGATTGATAAATGTTGCGGTTAGTCAATCATCACTATATCATAACAATATTCACATCTTCTGTTTTTTCGTGGAATCTAAAGAGAAATCTTCAATATTTAGATAAAAGATTGACGACTAAACTTACGATTTTCAGATAACATCTATTAAACGCGGAATGTGGGATAGCATGTATGATACTTTTCAAACATTTGAGCAACAAGAAGAACCGGCAACAGATTCAGAGGGTCATGCTGAAAATGTAACCATACAGACTGAACAGGTTGATGGTCCAATTGTCACTAAGCATGTTCCGAAACAGCATTGTGGTGAGTATTATTTTAATGTTTGACTAATGCTTCATTGAACCTACACTCGCGATATGCAGTTTAAGGTTGTTTTGTTTTACTAGTTACTACTTCAACCTTATTATGGAACATCACTGGTGCTAGGTCATAGGGTTTAGCTAAAGATCATATTATCTTTTTATTTCAGCATCAGAGTTTCAAATTCTTTGGAAATAATTCAACCGTTTTGTATGACTTACTTTGCTACGTGATTAGACAATTATATTCATGCATGACTTAATAGGTGGGAAATTGGTGGCCGGTTTGGGTTGTCACCAACTCCTTTGTCTTTTTTTATAAGTAATTTCTATTTTATTCTTGATTTCAAAAACTATGCTACTGAAATAATGATAGGAATTATTTGAATCAAGTAATTAGGAGGTTGTAAGGGTTTGAATACACTTTGGGCGCCTTTTGACCCCTTTAACTATTCGTTTTTGGCTTTTATAAGTTTGACCCAATTGCATTTTGGTGATTGTCCCATTGTCTATCCTCGTATTTCATCCATTCCTGTTTGCTTCTATGCTCTTGCAGATGTAAGTCTTGAAGACATCTTGAAGAAAGTTTCTGACTTTCTCAAAGATAATCATGATATCATGGGTGATGTCAGCACCTCTTTTGGTAAAATTGCGATCGTTCTTAGACATCTATACAAATGTGAGGTATGGCTTACTCAGCAGTTTGATGTTGAAAACTTTGAGTCTTTTGGACATGGTGACTTTCTTAAGTTTCTCGAAAGAAATGTTTCTGCATTACCTTCTTCATTTCAGAAGTACTTTGTGACTGATGGGACCTATAATAAGTCTTCCTTAGATGCTTGCATGTCTCACCAGTTATTAAACGTGCTAATAGCACAGGCTTCACATAACTTATCAGAAAATGAAAATATAAACATTCAGAATGTTGTGGAGTTGCTGACATGGCAATTCCCTTTGATTCCCTTCAAGATGGAAAAAGAAGATTCTCCAAAAATCCTTGAGGTTATTGTGAAGGCTAACAAAAGCAATCCAGTATCTGAAAGTGTACTATTTTCTGCTGCTCTGTTATCACATCCAAATGTAAAAAGTTACCTAGAAACACATAATTCTTCAAAAAATGCAATTGAAGTCTTACTTAGTGCTCCGATGTTGACCGATTTAAACAAATGGTCACATTGGGATGTTTTATTTGCACCTTCTCTTGGCCCTCTTCCCATATGGTTATTAAATCAAACAAACACAAAGGATTTGCTTTGTTTGGTCACTAGGAGTGGGAATGTGATACGTATTGACAATACCGCTACAGTGGATTCGTTTCTAGAAGCTTCCATTCAAGGATCTTCCTTCCAAACAGCAGTAAATTTGGTTTCCCTCTTTGCATTCTACGGTGGTGAAAAGAATGTTCCTTCATCTCTTTTAAGATGCCATGTGGAAAAGGCCTTTAAAGTCATAGTCAACAATGATTTACCTAAAGACAAAAGTCAACTTAATAATGGGATATCCAGCGCCTCAATGTTTATTTTAGAATGTTTGGCTTATCTACCAAAAGAGTTTCATCGCTTCGCCACTGAATTGTTGCTTTCTGGATTTCGCTCCATTGTTAAAGATGCCCCTTTATCCATTTTAAGCCATTGCAGAAACACAGAAGACCGTTCAATGCTACATGAAGTAGGGTTTTCTCTTGGTATAATGGAATGGATTAATGATTACAATACCTTTTCTTTAACTGAATCCAGTAAGTCAACTGAATTTGTTGAAGAGAAGGTTACTTTAACCAGGTTTTCTCATGTAAACGGGAAAGCGATGTTATCAACCAAGGATCCTGATATGGAAAAAGAGGAATGTGAAGTAGTCAATTCCACTGGCAGAAGTGTGAATTTTAAACAATATTCATCGCCAAGTATTAATGATGAGGAATCAACTAAGATTATCGAGTGTATTAGGCGAGAAGAATTTGGGTTGGATCCAGATATATCAGCCAAAGAGGATAGCATATTGAAGAAACAGCATGCTCGTTTGGGTAGAGCATTACATTGTCTATCTCAAGAGTTATATTCGCAGGACTCACATTTTTTACTTGAACTTGTAAGTGCATTCTTTTCATGCTTCGTTAATTACAATTATTTTGGGACCAAACTACTAATACCATTTTAGAGGCCACATAGTACAGTTTTCAAAACCATTTTAGAGGCCACCCAGTACAGTTTTTGGATTTATATATGTAGATTCTGGCAAAAAGACCAAGCTGGAAAGTTTTCAGATGACAAAGTGCCATACCGCCATTAATTTTAAGGCATTCGTCACATTTGGAGTTGTAAAAATGACAAAAAATTCTCCTGAATCAAATGAAAAGGATTAATAACAGATGGATTGCCAAAACCTGTTTGAGTATATTAACGATTTTTGTTATATTATAATTGTATAAGGGGCAAAAGCTTTAAATTAGAGGGCTACTTTGTCATTCCGCAAATATTCAGCAAGTTTTTTTTGCCAGAATTGGCATAAACAAAACAAAATCGGCACTTGGACTGTCTTTAAAATTGTTCTAAGGTTTGGGTGGCCTTGGTGAAAACATTTAAATACTCAGATGGCCTATGTGTAAGATATCCCTTTTCTTATGCTGTTGATTTTTTATGTTTATTTTGTGACATGCAACACTCTTTTCTTTCTTTTTTCAGGTTCAAAATGCTGATGACAATGTGTACCCATGTGACGTGGAGCCTACTCTGACCTTTATTCTTCAAGAAAGTGGTGTTATAGTCCTGAATAATGAGCAAGGATTTTCTGTTGAAAACATTAAAGCACTTTGTGATGTTGGCAATTCAACTAAGAAGGAACCTAGTGCTGGATATATAGGTAAAAAGGGCATTGGCTTCAAATCGGTATTTCGGGTACGCCATATATTTTTAAGTACTTGATGTTTTTTTATTTCATCATTTATTGTATTTTATCTAAACAAACACAATCTGCATTTGAAGAATGAAAGAGCATTCTTAAAGCAAATCAGTGCTAATGCATAGTGGTTACATACTTAATATATGATCTACAGATTAGTGTTATTGTTAGTTGTTGGGATTTGGATTTGAATACTTTGTTAGTTCAGTTTTATTTTCTTCATTTCCTGTATCAATACCCCCAAACTAATCAAATAGAGTACACTGTCAGGACAAATTCCTTCTCCCTAAATCTATATTGTCTTTTGCTTATGACATCTTATTGGCTTTAGCTATTACCAATTAGTCAGTTAATCAGTTTAAGCATGTCAACAAAGGAAGTTATTTTTTTGATAGTTTATATATATGTGTGTGTGCATCATTCTATGTAAACTCACCCTTGTATTTTGGGTAATTCAGTAATCAGTTTGTGCTTAATTAACATATTGCTTTCATCTTGATTTCATCAATTTTTTTTATTTGTTCCACTTGCCAGGTTACTGATGCTCCTGAAATCCATTCTAATGGATTCCATATCAAGTTTGACATAAGTGACGGTCAGATTGGTTTTGTTTTGCCAACAGTTGTTCTACCTTGTGATGTTAACTTGTTCAGCAAGTTGGTTTCTGTGGATAATGACCCAATGGATGGGAAGATTTGGAAAACATGCATTGTTCTTCCGTTCAAATCAAACAAAAGTGAATCTTTTTCTGTTGAGAATCTCATTTCCATGTTTTCTGATCTCCATCCATCCTTATTGTTATTCCTTCATCGTCTTGAATGTATCAAATTCAGAAATCTTATAAATGATTCATTCGTTATCATGAGGAAGGAAATTGTTGGGGACTATATTGTAAATGTTTCTCTTGGGAAAGAGAAAATGACTTGGTTTCTTAAATCTTGTAAATTACAAGCTAATCATATCCGTCATGATGTTCAAAAAACTGAGATATCGATGGCACTTATGTTGGAGGATTTGAATGATGGAAGTTACATCCCAAAGCTGGAACACCAACCTGTTTTTGCTTTTCTTCCTTTACGAAATTATGGTTTAAAATTCATAATTCAAGCTGATTTTGTTCTTCCTTCATCACGTGAGGAAGTTGATGGAGATAGTCCGTGGAACCAGTGGCTGCTATCTGAATTTCCAAATTTGTTTGTTAGTGCTGAAGTGGCATTCTGTAGTCTTCCTTGTTTTAAGGAGAATCCTGCGAAAGGCGTTTCAGCCTTTATGAGTTTTGTTCCTCTTGGAGGTGAGGTGCACGGGTTCTTTTCTTGCCTTCCACGTATGATTATTTCCAAGTTACGTATGTCTAACTGTCTGCTTCTAGAAGGTGACAACAATGAGTGGGTCCCACCATGTAAAGTTCTGAGAAATTGGACTGAACAAACCCGTTCTTTGTTGCCCGATAGTTTGATAAAAGAGCATCTTGGTGTCGGGTACTTGAATAAGGATACAGTTTTAAGCGATCCATTGTCGCATGCTTTAGGTATTGAGGAGTGTGGGCCCAAAATTCTTGTTCAAATTTTGACATCTTTATGTCGAGCTGGTTCTCTAAAGTCAATGGGCTTCAGTTGGCTATCCTCTTTGCTAAATCTTTTGTATCTGATGTCGGTTAATGGAACTCAGTCAGATGTCATAAGTTCGCTTGGCGAAATACCATTTATACCCCTCTTGGATGGCAAGTATGCGGCAATTAGTGATGGTGCAATTTGGTTAAATACTGATAACCATGGTCTTGAGGCTTTTGGTAATTTATATCCCACACTTCGAATTGTTAATCCTATCCTTTTCAGTGATTTGTCTGTTGAAAATATAACCCATATGCTTTATAAAGTAGGGGTACAGCGGTTGTCTGCACACGAAGTTTTGAAAGTGCACATTTTACCAGCCATTTCTGATGAAAAAGTTGAAAATTTGGAATTGATGATTGAGTATCTTTCTTTTATAATGTTTCACCTAGAATCATCTTGCCCTGAGTGTGCTTTAGACAAAGAGCACATACTCTTAGAGCTACAGAACAGTGCTCTTATTTCCACAAATCACGGTTACAAACGGCTTTGTGATGTTTCGATTCATTTCAGTAAAGAATTCGGCAATTTAATTGATATGAGAAAATTGATTAATGGAACTGATATGAAATGGTTTGAGATCGATATCGGTTATTTGAATCACCCCGTTTACAAATCAGAAATGCTGAAGTGGAGAAAATTCTTGCTGGAATTAGGAGTGACTGACTTTGTGAAAATATATAAAGTTGAAAAGCATATTTCAGACATACCTCATACCGTTCTCAATAACATGATGTTAGATGATGATTGTATATCTTCAGGATCGACTATGATCATAGATTATGACTCTCAAGAGTTAAAGAATTTGTTGTCACATGTTTCCTCGAATGGTGATAGGGAAAAGGGTAAGTATCTTTTAGAGGTACTTGATACACTATGGGATGAAGTTTTTAGTGATAAGCTTATGGGTTTCTGCAGCATTAATGGACAAAATAAGCCTTTCAAATCTTCTGTTATAAGAATGCTTCGTACTGGTCAATGGTTGGCTTCTAGTATTGATGATAAACTTTATTTTCCTAAAGATTTGTTTCATAACTGTGAAACGGTGCATGCAGTTCTTGGTGACATTGCACCATATGCTATTCCAAAGGTTAGTAATTTTAGTTCTTTTGGCAGAAATAATACTTTCTTTTCCTATTATGCTGGACTGATAACTCTGATGCACTTGTATTGGATATTCTTTAGGTTAACAATGTGAAGTTATTAAATGATATTGGTTTGAAGAATACAGTCACTCTTGATGATGCTTTGTCAGTTCTAGAAGTTTGGAGACGATCTGAGAAACCTTTTAGGGCCAGGTATAATTGTTCATTCTTTCTGGAGTATGATTTTTTTTGTGCGTGCGTGAAGCCATGAATACGTGAGAACATAAGACATTAATTTTTTTAGAAAAGAGATGTATATACAAAGTAAAAGATTAGAATAATTAGTGTGTATTTAAATGTGAGGTAATCACCCCTAATTTATTTACGATAAACCCTAAACTAGGAATCTAAATCAATCTTAAATATGGTAACATATAAATGAAGAATTTTTAATACAATTGATAGTCTAATAACACGATTTGTTATAACAAACCTATATTATTTTATTGTGAATGGAGTGAAAATGTATATGATGGGGATTCATTTTTGTTACATATGGAAAACTGGGGAGGTTTTGGTGGGTTGGTTAATGGGTCAACACGAGTTGGATGGGTTTACCGGTAACATGTTTTAGTAAAAAAAAATTTATATATGATTATTGTGTTATATATGATCACAAAAAAGCGTGTTATTCCAATAAGAATTTATCTTTTTAAAGTGACTTAGGAGGTTATATGCTCAAAAACTACTCTGGGCAACTTTTGGCTTTTTTTTCTCTCTCTTAAGCTACTTTTTTTGGTTTTTACTCGTAAGAGATAGACCATAACTTGAATCCACCCATTCATAAGTAAATGGGTTCATGTTCATCATTGTGCAAAGCACATTCTTTACTTTGTGCTTGTGTACCACTTGGCAAGGATACCATATTTGTGTTCTTAGCTTTTACCATTTTAAAATTGTTGAATTCTTCCTTGGCTAAGTTCATTTGTTGTAATATCTTGTTACTTATATTATATTTTTATTAATGTTCTTATTTTTGCTTGTTAAATTTTTTGATCTCTTCTTACCAGCATATCACAAATGTCCAAGTTCTACACTTACATATGGAATGAGATGAGCATCTCAAAACAGAAAATATTGGAGAAGTTGCATTCTCAAGATTTCATATTTGTTCCTTACTCATTTAATTCCACACATGAAGTTGCGCCTGGTTCATTCTTATCTCCCGATGAAGTATATTGGCATGATTCTACTGGTACCATGGAACAAACAAGATCAACCTATCCTCAGTTTGACCGACATATGACGCATCATTCTTTCAGCAAGATGTTATGCAATGTTTATCCTGGGCTTCATTATTTCTTCGTGAAAGAGTTTGGAGTCGCTGAGTATCCTCCTCTTCTAAGCTACCTTCAATCTTTGCTTCACTTAACAACTACAAGCTTACCATCCCAAGCAGCAAAAAAGGTGAGTACTATATATACTATAGGCAGCAAAATGGGCAAGGTGGGTAGGTACTAGGTAGCATGTTGAAATAGGTTTGAACTAAATAGGTATTTTTTAGGCTTGGTGAAAACAGGCTTAGGTTGAGTAGAAAAGACTAAAGTTTTAGAAAACCAGTGGACTGACCTGGAATTGGTACTACCTTTATCTGACTCTGTCGGTTATAGTTTTTGGAAAACCGGTTCATGCCTTTGTGGGATATTTTATAAGTCGATGCCCTGTTAGGGATGGCTCAGGAACCGATGTATTACGGATTTTTTTTAAGTGAACTTGAAACGTTCTCTTTTTGTATTCAAATTTCCGAATTCTATATCCTCAATTCTTGTTATTCAGTTTATGGTCTTGTTTTGGAGTTGGTGCTGACCCGGTTCTCACCCAGAACCATCTGTCCCATCATTCCTTTTTTTCTGGTTTCAGGTTCGGTCTGGTTTCTTACTGATGAACACCGTCTTCTAAATGATTTTTTTTTATATATATTTTATAAATTTTGATTTTTTATAGAATTAATATATTAAACGTGGTTACAAAATTGGTACTAATTTACTGAGCCTATGCTATTTAGAAATGCAAATTTAGGAGGCTGTAAACACTTGATATATACCTGAACTGACCAGATTTCATAATTTATTTGTGTCAATGTACAAGGTTTTCCAAGTTTTCCAAAAATGGAGTGATGGATTAGACTCAGGGTTTGTGAGTTCTGATGATATTAACTACTTGAAGAAAAAATTGGAGGAAAAGGAAATGAGGATTCTTCCAACAGTGCAAGATGCATGGGTTTCTTTGCATCAATCATTTGGTCTCATATGTTGGTGTGATGACGATGAGCTAAAAAAGGAATTCAAGAGTTTGAGTAATGTTGATTTTTTATTCTTGGGGGAGCTTGATACTAAAGAAAAGCAAATGCTTGAGGATAAGATTTCTGTGTTATTTCAGAGATTGGGAATCCCTTCTATTTCTGAGGTTCTCTCTCTCTCTCTCTCTCTCTCACTCTCTCTCTCTCTCTCTCTCTCTCTCACTAGAGGTGGCAAAAGCGGTGGGTTGGGTAGCTGAAAAAAATGATCATATCTATCACTATATATATATATATTTTCATTGAAACTACCTGCTTATATTGAACATGCTCTTGAGGCCACCCAACTATGTAGCTAACACAGTTGTTTCATTTATACCGACTTTGACCAAAAGCATGCCAAATGATGGAAATGACCTTAAATATTTGAAAATGTCACAATTTTAAATTTATAAGAGGTTGCCACCCCATCAAATATATATTTTTACCAATGCAAAGATTCTTCAACGGTATTTTTGTCACCCCGAACTTCGTACAAATGAATCAAGATGCATACTTGGATGACCTATATGATAGTACCACTAAATTGGTGGCCACTCGCCACCACATAATTTATTATCCTTGTTGATAAAAAAACTTTTTTTAGTTGGAACATTGTTTAATATTACGTCTTTATGTAGGTTGTGACTCGTGAAGCAATATACTATGGTCCCACAGATAGTAGTTTTAAAACTTCATTGGTTAGCTGGGCTCTTCCTTATGCACAACGCTACATTTATAATATTCATCCAAATGAATATTCTGAATTCAAGCTCTCTGGATTCAAAAACCTAAATTCTCTGAAAATTGTTGTGGTTGAGAAGTTGTTCTACAAAAACATCATTAAAAAAGTTGGCATCGAATCTAATAAAAGATACGAGTGCAGTTGTCTTCTACAGGACAACATTCTGTATGCAACCAGCGAATCTGATACTCACTCTATATATATGGAGCTTTCCCGCTATCTAGTTTCTAGAGTTCCTGAATTGCCTTTGGCGAATTTCCTTCACATGATTACAACTATGGCAGAATCAGGTTCGACAGAGGGACAGATGGAATTGTTCATTACAAATAGCCAAAAGTTACTAAAGCTCCCTACTGAAGAATCACTGTGGTTAATATCCACGTCATCACCCGAAGAGGATAAAGATACACCAACCACAAGCTCTGGTTTCTCATTGGATGATTCATATCCTCCGAAGTCTACCAGTGCCAAGAAGTTTGGAAGCAATTCGAGCTGGCCACCTGTCAACTGGAAAACCGCACCCGGGTTTGAATATGCATTACAGACAAAAGCATTCACCTCTGGTAAAATGAAAGGGGATGTTACAGAAGGGTTTATCGAGGCTGATGCTGACTGGATCATTGAAGAAAATCCAGCCTCGACAATACCTTCAGTGATCTTGGATGAAGATAAAGCTACAATAGACGAAACAGATTTCAGTACTAATATGAATGTTGACATTAAAGGTCAACCAGACCATGCAAGGAATACAGTTTCTTCTTATACGAATGCTGTTGGACCGCACCCGAGTGCATCGAATCTAATTGAAAGAGATCAGCTAAGTCTGGGTACAGTCACCCCACAACATGTCATAACCGGACGGACAGGAGAACTTGTGGCTTTCAAATACTTTTCATCAAAAGTTGGCGAGAATTGCGTGAAATGGGTGAACGAGGTAAAAGAATCGGGGCTACCGTATGATATTGTTGTCGAAGGTAAAGATAGCAAGAAGGAATATATAGAAGTTAAAGCAACCTCAAATGCAAGAAAAGACTGGTTTGTTATAACTGTAAGAGAATGGCAGTTTGCTGTTGAGAAAGGCGAATCTTTCAGCATTGCGCGTGTCGTTTTATCAGAAGGGAAATCTGCCCAGATCACCACTTACAGAAATCCATTAAAATTATGCCAATCTGGCCACCTGCAGCTGGCTATTTTGTCATCAAAGCAGTAAAACATATTTCTTGATGGCTGCAAATGTTTTGGGGCTGTTGTACATATAGTCACAGATGTCATCATCAATTGTTTAGGATTACAAACTTTATGTATACTTATTGAAGTTTTGGAGATGAAAGTTCTGCTTAGTATTCTTCTTTTGATGTTTTACCATAAGATTATAATAGCATATGGTGGTTCTGCTTTTGTAATGGCAGTTTAACTCACTTCTATACGTCCTTCACGGGTAGCTCAGTTAGTGAATGGACCGGGGCTTTCTCTTGGGGGTCCTGGGTTCAATTCTCACGAGGGACAAATGAGAAATGATGGATGACTCCTGGCCTATGGTCATGAGTTCGAGTCCTGATCTCGCCCGGGTTTTACCAATCCTTCACCGTCGTGCCTACGAGCGGGTGAGGGGTTGGGTTTTTTCCGGTTTCGGGAACTGCATGGGCGGGCCAGACCACGCCAGCCGCCCGAAGTACGTATGGGCCCTCCATTGGGTTGGTCGTGGGGGTCTGTCCATAGTGTGGGGACTCCCCTGGGTAGTCGAGCAGAAATGTTTGTTTGCCGTTCAAAAAAAAAAAAAAACCTCACACTTCTATACATTTAGATGGATTACTCTCCTTTTGGCCCAAGAATTAAAGTTTTGTTTGTATGTTGGTTTTAATGAATTGAGATCCAGAGGTGTGCAACGGTACAAACCCAGAATGGACTGGATTTAATCAGACCAAATCAGAGCTGAATAATTGAAATTGTTAAATCTTATAACCTTTTAAAAGTGTTGTAATAATAGTGAGTAGTTATTATGAAGCTGTAGATTAGTTTTAATTCATCATGTTTCTATGGAAACTAATGTGGAACACCGTTAATATTTGAGAAAGGAAAAAACCCGTTAATATTTGAGAAAGGAAAAAACAAATTTTCATAATCTGTTACCTTCTCTTCAGATTAGTCAAGAGTAATGTATAGTTAACTAAATTGAAGGACCGATGTTAACAATATAACACAATATAATTAGCCTATTTTTTACTTTTTTTTGTAACACATTTTTATTTCGGAGAATTGGAATTAAATAATCCCAAATTTATTGGGTTTGAAAGCAATACTCCTAACTTGAAAATTGGAATCTAACGGACTTAACTTGTTTTGATTTTTATTTCACTGGACCAAAAATAACTGGATTTTTTTTGGCATGCCACGTAGCCACGTAGGTCTAGTTAGTTTTGGTCCAGTGAAATAAAAACCAAAACAAGTTACACCTGTTAGATTCCAATTTTTAAGTTAGGATTATTGTCTTCGAAACTGATAAAGTTGGGATTATTTAATTTCAATTCCGCTTTTTATTTTTCTAATAGAAAGACGTGTTGGAGACTAGACCTTTTACTAGGAGTTATAGTTGTCAAAATTGGTTGGTGTAATCCCATTGGAAAGTCCTTAGGGCAAGTCTTTTCCCATTAAACACATTTCTTTCGTTCAAACATTCAATACACTCAAGTCTTACAGTGGTTCAAACATTACATTATTTTGTTAAAACTGGTCGCTATATTCAGGGGCGAAGCTTGGTTCTTAAATCAAGAGAGACCGAACTCAATTTTTTTCGATCGGCAGTGGCAAATTGATGGGGGCCGGACTCAATTTATCTACAAAAATCGTAAATTTCCATTACTGTGCCAAAAAATAGGGGGGGGGGGGGCGCCTCTGGCCTAGGGGTGTTCTTTTTAACCGATAACCAATAACCGAACCGAACCTGAAGTGACCCGACTCGAGAAAGTACCTTACCCGATTAACCCGGACCCGATTAAGTGCATACCCGAACCCAACTGGAGTTTTTAGGGCCAGTCTTCGGATTAGTTTTTTATAATTCGGGTTGACCCGAATAACCCGAACAATTCAAAAAACAAATAAATGATCTAGTTTCCATATTTTTATATATATCGGAGTAATGATGTTGTAGCCAAATTTGCAACTAAATATTATAACCCATGTTGTGGTTTTATTTTACACATATTGTAGCCCAAATGGATAGAAATACGCAACCCAAATGGCTGGAAATATGTAACTCAAACATCCGACGCATTTAACTAATAACCATTTAACCCGACCCAAAAAATCCGAACCCGATTAACCCCATAACCGATAACCATTTAACTAGATTGGGTCGATTATCGAATAATATTTTCAACACTGAAAACCTAAATAACCCGACCCGAATAACCGAAAACCAAACCCGATGAACACCTCCACTCTGGCCCTATAAAACCTTCGCCTCTGGCTATATTATTAAGGTAAAGATGATGGCTTGTTAACAAGCATGTTCAATTGAAATTTTGTTGGTATAACTTATGGCGAAGAAAAGATGTTTGTAATGTGGTTCTCATCCCCAAACAATGTATTATATAGAAGAAACGAAAATCATTGTTGAGTGATGCTATTTTCTTTTAACTTAACAAGGTGTATTGATAATCACGTGTTGCACGATTTGGAAATTCGTCTGCTACAACTCATGTAGATGGCGCAAAAATACCCAAAAAACATCTCACATAAATATAACGGAAAGCATAATAGCGTTAAGAAAGCAGTTATGCAAAAGAGGCATTAACGGAATGAAAGCGTACATGTGAAAAGCATAATTTTCAAGCGTGTTGTAGTTCACGCTACCAGCGCCGATGGTTCCATACTGCCCCTTTCTCGCTATATTCAGGGGCGAAGTTGACATTATTAAATTCACAATTCAAACACAATCACATACAAAATATCGGTTGGGTGCATGAAGTTGACATTATTTAATTCATATCTTATGTCAGTGTGTGCTTATAAATTAAAAAAACTCCTTGCAATTGTTTGAGTCGATTAATCATTCCTTTTATTTTTTGACGATAAATTGTGAAAAGTTGTATAAACTATAGTTAGAAACACGAATGTATAAAATCTAAACATATTTGAACTACTTAGTAGACACACATTTTAGCACAAGAAATCTATTAATATATATAAAAGAAAATGGGTTTGCTGATGTGGCGTCCAATGGAGGCCTCAACCTCCCCTTGGTTGTGCCAATTGGCTTAATAATGAAGTGTTTTTGATGTTTTTGAATTATTTCCTTTTTTAAAAAAAATACACGCTAACCCTAAAAAACGTAACATATCGTGCGCCTCTTTTCCATTGCATCTATCATCACAATAAACCTAAACCTTCTACTTTACTCTCTGAATCTCAATCAAGAAAACTTTACTCTCTCAATCTCAATCTATCAAGATGTTCGATCTTCTTAATAGTCTGTAAGTTACTCTCTCAATCTCAATCTATCAAGAAGTTCGATCTTCTTCAATAGTCTGTAAGTTATAATTAACGTTTCTTCGATTAATGTTTATTTTGTTTTTCCCCTATTTTGATTATTTTCATATCTCGATTCTTTTTCAGTCTTCTTACTCTCTCAATCTCAATCTATCAAGAAGTTCGATCTTCTTGAATACTCTGTAAGTTATAATTAACGTTTCTTCGATTAATGTTTATTTTATTTTTCCTGTTTATTTGATTTATAATTGTTATATCTGAATATTTTTTTCATAGAAGTTTTATTTAATAATATTAAATCTATATGTATTTTAATTGGATTTTTTTTTAATTTCTGATTTATATGTGTAATATGTTGCGTTAAGTTGATTTTAGGGCTGATTTAGATATCTTAATTAATAGATTTAAGTTTCATATTAGATCTATATGTATTTCTGATATATATGTTTAATGTGTTGCGTTAAGTTGTTTTTAGGCCATATTTAGATATGTTAATTAATAGATTTAAGTTTAATGATTT
Source organism: Ambrosia x helenae (assembly GCA_030844895.1). Lineage (NCBI taxonomy): Eukaryota > Viridiplantae > Streptophyta > Magnoliopsida > Asterales > Asteraceae > Ambrosia > Ambrosia x helenae. The sequence goes on from CM061227.1 coordinate 37,034,542, forward strand.
TAAGATGTGTTTGGTGTATTGTGATTTTTTTTTTAATTTGTCATTTATATGTTTAATCTGTTGGATTAATATGATTTTAGGTCACATTTACACATGTTAATTAGTAGATTTAAGTTTGATGATTTTCTATAAGTATTTATAGATGTAACATGAAGTTGTGTTAGGTTGATTTTAATATATTGAAGGAGGTTAGTTGAGTTGTTAAGCTCATATTATGTGTTCCAAAACTATAATATGGATGGTTGTGATAGCACGTCTGAGCCTTAGTTTTAGAAAGCGCCCCTGAGGCGCGAGGCGATCCGAAAAGCACCTCAGGTCCTTGAGGCGGCACCTTATGTACATAAGTACATGTGGGTCAGAACTAGTCAAATATATGGTCTCGATGAGGAGGCTAATGTGTGAAAATGACATAAAGGATGAAGTGGTTATGAATGGTTTACTTGATATAAAGGGGAGATGTAAAAGAGATGAGAAAGATGCAGCTTTTGGTTGACATCAAAGTAGCTTGACTAGCTTCTGTACTATTAATGTTTTCTTCATATGTCTGTAGCCATATTCATTTCCTCATTCATGTTTTCCAGTGTTCTAGGTGCATTGCCTCCTAACATAGATCCTATTCCAAAGAATATTCTTCAGATGTTTGGACTGAAGAGCCTTCGTGATGTAAGTCTGTTAAGTTTCCAATTTTTTTCTGTTTACTCTTACCTAAATGCATATAAAAATATAGATGTCTAATTGTGACATTTGTTATGTATTTGCTTAATACCATATAGATTCATAGGGATGTCGATTTCTTCATAGGTTGTGTTTAGCGCTGCTCAATTGCCACCGTTTTGTAGACTTCTTTATTGAAGGTTATGGTGTCATGTTTAAGTGTATTTTTGGTGTGCTATTTTTTTTTATCATGAGATCTAAATTGTTTTTATTTGCTTTAACTGGTTTGCAGTACAGATCAGAAGCTTTCCGAGAGGCTATACCTGAATGATTCGTACATCCAATTAATGATTCAGCTGCACTTAAGATCCAGAAAGTGCTCAGAGGCTTTGTGGTTAGAAAGAGCGTCAAAAGATCGTTTCAATCAGAAATGAGGTTAATGAAATTGAACAACAAATTAATAATATAGAATTAGTTAATATGATTCGTAGGGACGCTAAGGAGAGGTTGAGGGTGAATGAAACCCTTATGTCTTTGCCTTTTAAGTTGGATTCAATTCGTGGTTTTGATAGCGGAATTAGGTATTTGAGGAAAGCGGTAACCAGGAAAGCAATTGCATCACAGGAAAAGGTGGATTCAATTGCTCTGCCTGATAATCAAACCCTAGATTTAGATGCACATGCAGAAATTGATCCTACTGACAATGTCTGTACAACTACATCAGACCACGTTACAGAAGCATCTAATTCTTTTGATGAGATAGTTGATAACAATGTTAACTAGTGAGATACCCGTCCGTTGGGACGGGTTTTCGAACGGGGATTAGAAAGCCTGAAAGTTTATTAATTCATGTATATGATATCTCAAATTTAGGTATATAGCTGGCGCATACATGATTCATTACTAATGTTGATATAGTCTTGAGGAAAAGATGAATACATTCTATATATATATTAATTGGTGCGATCATTGGATTAATTAAAGAGAAACAATACGCTCAAGTTTGTCCCTACGTGTAACCAATATAATTAAAATCCAAGCACTAATAATATGTGCAACCATAGGGCCCGATGAGAAGCACCCTGTGAGACCATGTACTATACTTGAGCTACGTCGTCAAGGTATGCTTATAAAACTTGGTATTCTATATACAAATAGTTAAAAAAAAAAAAAAAAAGTTTTCTCAAAAAGTTAATGGCCGCTGACGAACTTGGATGACAATAAAACATATTACGACATTCTTAAACTTTTTAATTCTTTAGAAATACATGTACGTAAGTTAATTAGTATAATTTTGTTGCTATCTATCATCAGTCAATAATATAGTACATTTTAGAAGTAGATTTAGTTTGTGGGTTTGTCACCGTTAAAATGTATTATTTATCAATAATATAGTTAAAAGCTTTTTAAGATGAATGTTCTAGATCAAACAATAGATAACCAATAAAACTTAATGAGCCAGTCTAAATAGTTGGGTAAAACTAAAACCCAAACAAAATTAAATACATGATGGGCCGGATGTTGATGAAGTTAGATGGCAATAAGACATATTAACACATTCTTAAACCTAACCCTATCACATTTCGTCCACTATATGCAGCAGCCGCTTCTACATCCAAAGATACTTTTTTCGGCACCCCTTGTACCCACGGAAATGGATAAAACGGAAGGGACATCAATTTTCTGCATTCTGCCACCGAGAAACAGCCATCCGCACCAACAGTCCACTCCCATTATCCTGATCATGACTCAGCGTTGTTCCATTGATCAGACTGCAACACTCCTGCAATTCATTTGTAGGTTACGCACATGCCCCAACAAAATATTCAAATTTTATCATCTTGGCATCAATTTCCCATACATAAGTACCATCAGTTGGTAGTTTTACATGATTATTTGAAGGCATAATGTCACTTGATGTCAGAATATTTTTGCACCTAATGGATGAAGAATTTTTATCAGTTCACACATTTTTATCAAGATTCAAACAAATTGTCCACAAAATAATACTCGTATATGCTAAACATTTTGTTATAGTATTTCATTGAGCAAGAGACTACTAATATCATACTATGTGATGCCATCCATCAACAGCAAAGAAACCCAACGAAAAGCCATCTATAGTGGAGAACTCGTAACTATCTACACTGAAAAACACATACGCTTCTGGAATGTTTAATCTAACCTCGAAAAGTAAACAACTCAACTGCAAATTTGACAACTCCATAGCTTAATCATAATCGCTTACTATAAATCCCACATTAAGTAAGTGATCCAGAATTTTTGTGTAAAATTCATTATTATGAAATATAGTACAAAATTTTTCATTACTGAGCGAACTGGAACTTTCAATACCTGACTTGAGAGCAGTCAGCAGTAACTAGTACAAGAACTATTTTGTAGAGGGAAAATAAGATTCAGTTAAGAACTGGTTGGGTCAAGGAATAATGATAAATTAACAATAAAATGCTAAATATAACTAAAAAACATAGTTTAACAAATACAATAAATTGCATCATATAATTATTCTTTATGTGCTTTATTATTTGCAAAACGCTATCACATATTCATTACTAACATTGACATCTTCATTGTTGAATAAACATAAGCAAATAGATTACTATAAGTAAAAAAAGCTTAACATACACAAACTAATATTAAATAAAAAAATCAAACTTGAAAGTTATATAAATAGAAATTAGAATATGAAGAAAGTAACAAATTTGAAAAATAATACCTACAAATTTTAGTATGTCATTATAATAGTTAAAGGACACAAATAGACATTCAGTAAGGCTGCAGTCATCATTAAGCTTCATCAAGATGCTAAAACTGTCCTAGAGCGTCAATATGGTTTAGAAATTTTGGCTTTTAATTTTATAAAATAGTTAGCATTGTTACCTCTTGTTCTCTCCTCGTGGTTGTAGCTTTGTGTGCCCACAAAACATTAAAAATGATGTATTTCTACCCTGAATAAACAAAGTAAACATTATGCATTGAGATGAGTCATAAGAATACATTGTTTTTCTATTCGTTTACACAATCAAAAAATTGATATAATTTTTCTTATATGAAAACAATAACTTGATATTTCTTCTCCAGCCAATGATTTCCAAAATATGAACTTACTAACTTTTGGCATGCTTCAACAGTTAGAATGTAGGTAGTTGAAAGGAGCTCCTTAACATTTTCAACCAGTAGATTGCAAACAATCTCTTATTTTTCTCCTGTGAACCATTGAAAAACTGAGATATAAACCTGATAAAAAATGAATGCTTTAAATGGTTACTTGAAGAGCCATCATAGATTCTTACATATGCATAGTTACTTCTTATTTCAATCTTCTTAAGCAGCTTTCAGAAAAAAAATAAAAATGAATCAAAATGTTTTACATCACAATCTTTGGGGACCAATAACAACAGTAACAATTTAGAGATGAAAAACCCATCTTTTGTTGCTCATCTCATTCTGTTCTTTTAAAACAGCAAAGTATCAACCTTGTGTATATGCATCATGAAAAAAACGTCGTGTTACATTTGGTAGCATATGAAATCATTAGTTATATCTTCACCAGCCCTAACTTAATTTAACCAAATGCATATTACCAACACCCTCAGCCACTTGCCTTCTTGCTTTTAAGTGATAAAGCTTACCTACCTGGTGGATTTTGGTCATCTTAATATGCATCAATTAGCCTATTTGGGTCAGATAAGAGATCCATTACATCTGACGATCAGTCCTTTATTCATGTATTCTGCCACTGAAAAAAAAAACATGAGGAAAATAGTATGCAATTAATCACTTAATCCAAACAAAGATAACTACTTGACATGAGTATTATGACCAAACAATGGTTATGGAAAGCAGAAAAAATAAATTGAAAAGAAAATGATGAAGTCAATGAACCATCTTCACCGGGAAACAGATTGAACACATGGAGACAATGAAGTTTGCTGGATATTTTGACTGAGGAGGTATTTTGATTGTGGTTAGTGCTATGTCAAACAACAACTACATTATAGCGAGCCCCACTATTGTAGGACTACATGGGATAGTGTAAGCGAGAAAAGAGCAAGCCTGGCAACCGTCTATAGAAAAAAAAGAAGGAAATAACCGTTTCTTCACAAATTCTCATTTTGCTGGTAGTGAAGTTCTATAATGATACGAAAAGATATAAGCGAACTGCAAAACTAATAATAGTAAGAAAAACATTGTATTCAAATACTGTAACATACCCAGAATTGATCCAAATCTTTTAAAACTCTGCACACCCATTTAAAATATGAGTTCCAACAAATGCATTTCCTTAAGAAAACATAGGACCATGTTCACCTGTTGAAACACAAAGAAACAAAATAAAATACATAATCCAAATGCATTTATTGATCCAGAAGGTTGAATAACTATAATTCTGACCCATTAAAATCAACAACATATCCTTCAACAATTATTCTTCAATTCGACATATCCGCAGAGGCATGATGTCTAATCAGAATGCGTAATATAAAAAAATAATCCTATTTAGTTATATTTTCTTTTATCATTTGCGGATGAATCAATGGAGAGTTCACATTGCATATCTTCAGGTGGATAAATCAATTCCATAGGGGCAAACCTTAAGTTCACAATCCGAACTGTCATATATCCATAATTTGTCTTTCAAGTTTTAGAAAAATCATGGGTTAGTATTGTTACTAACCACCTTCCGACACTGCTTGAACATTTGAAGTCCATTCTTTAGCATTACTCGAAACAGAAGCTTTCCCTCTTTCCACACCCATAGCAGTACCATGTTCAGCACTCACCTCCTTCTTCAACACGGAACCCAAAACCAACGGATCAGAATATTCTTGAGCCTTGTATAGCATTGCACAACCATATTTATAATAGGATCTCACACATTCAGGCATAAGCTCCCTATAATGTGTAGCCCTAATCAACATGATCCACAATGCAAGATTTTTTTTCACTTCGTGTAGTGAATTTAACATTTAATACTAAACCCAATAGCTTAATTGTGCTAACTAAGCTTTCTAAATATCTAATTATAAAATTATTCAAAAGTTAAGAAACCCTAACCTAAAGCAATCAGTGACTTTAACATAATCTTCATCTTTATTGGCCTTGGATCCTCTCTCCATCAGATCTTGTGCGTACGCAAGTGGGGTTTTCCCTTCTTCATTCGACGTAAGAACAGATGTTTCAGCGATCCTTTCAAACCTGATCATGAACCGGGAAAAGGAGAAGACGACGGGAAGTGATTCCTTGCGGTCTATGAAACAACAGAGAATAGCCTAATTTTAGTGTTTAGAAAGAGCAATGTATGAGGTGGTGTGAAATATCGCACATCCATGAAAGCTTTAATTATACTCTGGAGTTGGTCTATTTATATCAGAAGCAGGTGTTGGAGTAGATACAAATCAGGGGAAAAACTACACACGACGTCGGGCAGAAATTTCGGCGAGAAAGGGGTAACTGGCAAACCGCTTCTGGCAAAGAGAAACCGCCAAATTTCTGGATTAACCACCATATTATTCTGGCTGAGATTTAATCTCAAGAATAACCACCCAATTTTAATGGTCCAAATCAAAGTGAAAACAATTTTTTTTTTGTCAAAAGTAGTGGTTACCATAGGGCTGAACAATATAATAATAATTCGGAACCGATTGAGGACTATGAAGATGGCGATGTTGTAAAGGAAGCTGTGAAGGAAGTTGTTGAGGATTGCAATCCTGTAAACGGATATGAACCAGTCCAATGCGCGTATGGGTCTGCATGATGATCTTTTATCCAATGGGTATTGTTGGTTCATCATAATATTATCAATATGTGTAGTTTTGTTATGTTTGTTTGTAAGTTTTTGTTTGATAATTGACTGGTATGACTTTTGGTGAAGAGTTTTGATTGAATTGGATTATGAATGTTAGGTATTATACGTCAAGGCTATGGATTGGGTCTCCACCGCAGAAGTTTGCGCTTATGTTGACACGGGGAGTACGGTTACTTATGTTCCTTGCTCTACTTGTGAACAATGTGGCAAGCATCAGGTACAATATTATGAATACAATAATATGTTGCATTTAGCATGTATGAACTTGTGAAATTGTGACCAGGATCCGAAGTTTGATCCAGATTCATCCAGCACATATGAACCTGTGAAATGCAATTATGAATGCACATGTGACGAAGACAAGAAGCAATGCATATATGAAAGACAATATGCTGAAATGAGTGTAATTAGAAAAACACAGAAACAGGATTACAGTTTCATACAATGACAATATAAAAATTAACTGTCGAAGACATAAAGCACACACGATTGACCAGTTCAAAGATATAGGACCGAATAAAAAATATTGTTTCTAAGATTTGTATGTTTACAAATTTTACTTGAGTTCTTATGAAATTATTTTAAAATCTCCATTAATTATGACTTTTGTTTTTTACATGAGGGCTTTCAGAACGTAGTAAAGTAGTTCATGTATGAATACTGAATTTTGATTATAGCTTTGTTGTTTGTAGATGAATTCGTTCCGTTTATTTATTTGAGCAGAGGTTTAAATGTCAATAGGGCACAAAACAAAGAATTTCTATATTCTTTATAATTGCTTCTCTGTAATTAGTTACAAAGGAGTTGATGTATAGATATGGTTTTATGTTGCAGGTTAGTCTTTTCTTCACATATGGTTTTATGCTCGCTGGCTGCATTAGTGGTACTCAGGGACGAAGTATTGTTGGGGCCAGGGGTGGCCCTGACCCCCCTGTTTTTTGGCGCAGTAGTGGAAATTTGCGATTTTCATAGGTAAATTTAGTTCGGGTTGAGTCCGGCCCCCGCCGATTTTCCACTAACAATTGAAAAAAATTGAGTTCGGCCCCGCCGATTCCTAAACCAAGCTTCGCCACTGGTGGTACTATTGAAGTAATTTCTCAAGTCCATAACATGCATCATGTTTTAGGTGGCACTCTCAATCCTGTAAGTATCCTTTATATTTGATTTTCATTATTAAAAAAAATCTTTTTTGACATTACTAAGGGTCTTTTTTTTTAATGTCAGAATGCCGCGTATCTAATCATTCGAGGCATGAAAATGCTGAAGCTACGTGTACAACAGCAGAATTCCACTGCGCATAGTATGGCCGAACTTTAAGAGGCACATCCTAAGGTACTTAAGTTGCCACACAAGAACACTATCTTAAAAGAGTTCAATATGTTTTTTTGGGACATTGGGACAAATCACGTTTTTTCTATTTTTTTCGAGCAATCAATGCTTTTAATATGCTTAGAAGAACTCTTAGAATAAAATAGTAGCATATTACGATGATAAGATACAGTGTTCGCTTGGCTAACAAATAACATTGACATTTGATTTTATTCATATGATGGGAATTTATATTTTTTTTATTGAAGTTCGGATTATCCAAATCGACCCGTATGGGAATTTGTGTTTTTATTGGAGTTGGTCGTTTATATTGTATAGGATGTTCATATGTTCTTTTACTGAAGTTGGTCGTCTTATCCAAATTTACCCATTTAAGAATTTGTATGTTTTTTTTTAATTGAAGTTGGGTGTTCTATCCAAATCGACCCATAGGAAATATGTATGTTTTTTAATGAACTTAGTTGTTTTATCCAAATTGGCCCGTACTTTCCAATTTCATCCCAATTTTGACTTTCTAAAAGTCAAAACTAGACATTTGACTCATCTTTTCCGGCAATTATCTGAACAAAGGTTCATGTATTTAATGGTATAGAGTGTTTAAATGTCTACGGAGAGGGTAATTCCAAATGGGTTTTGACGTTCTTCGTCTTTTTGTACAGAACAGAACAGAATATTTGATGAATTACCAAAGGCTACTATTTTATCTGTTTATAGACCTGATGTTAGTGATATTGGACCTTTGCTTCTGTCTTACACGATTCAGATGGAGTATAAACAAGTGGATTTTTGTTTGATTGGTTTACTGATTACTGTTTGTGACTTGAGTAGTGAATTGATGGATCACTGGAGCATGTGGGAAGATAGATATTAGATACAGTTGTCATGTACTGAAGTTTTTTTTAGTGAGTTAATTGTATGTGATTAGTAATCAATTAAAGGATAGATGTGGTGAATATGGTGATATGGACATTTGGTATGATTGTTAGGTTGCAGGTGCTTGGAATTTATATTTTATATATTCATATTACATGTTGAAATATTGGATTAATTTTTGGATTTCTAGGCCATTTAAAGTGTTTCCATTACATCTACAAAATCCATGTTCTTTGACTTTGACAAAAGGATTTTATTTTATTTTATGTTTAGAAGCATGTTAGTTCTTTAATACAATTTGTGATTTGAGCTTTTTCTTTTATCATTTTTATTAAGTCACGTTGAATTTTTCAACCCCGGGATCTTCCGGGGTAAACTCTGGGCCTTCAGCTTTTATAATCTAGCTTACAAAGTTCATATTAAATATTATTAAATTCGTGTTGAAATTTCATGAGATAAGGTCAGATTTGCTGTTTGTCGATGGGCACAATGCATGGATGAACTTGGTTTAAAGAACGGATGGAGGTATCGTCTAAAGATTTACAAAAATCAAGGTCTATTGGCTATATATAATGTGTAGAAGCTATTAAATAATATTAGATGTTAACTACAAAATGTAAGCAACATTAATGCATCTTACTTCTCGCCTAATATTTTGTACACACATTAGACATATCAATGTTATCTTTTGAACTTTCTAATTGATAATTTCTTTACTTATTTGGTATATGTTTTATGATAAGTATATGTTTTCTAATGCAACCTTGGATATAAAAAGCAACATTCGCTGTACAGAGGTGCATTTCACGAACTGCCAAAAAACGACTTGAGGCGCACACATCACTGCATCTGTTGCAGCCGAATACATCAGTGCGTCTCTTGCACTGCACATTGAAATTTGTCATTTGCCTCTACTTTTTTAATGGGATTAAAATGTATAAGTTGAAATAGGTGCATGGATCACCACCAACAATTTAGCACAATCACCAGGTGCCATAACATGGGTCAAACCTCAAGTCAAACCATTCCTTGAAAGTTCTCTTCTTGCTTTCAAAGCAATATGCATAACTCTTTCTCCTACTACATTATCTCTAACCTTACTACTCTAGCATCAGATGGCCAAACAGGCTCAACCCTTGTCGCATTTTGATCCGCAGAACTCATATTCAGAAACTGCAAACACATGTTGCTCATCAGCAGCTGATGTGGTTTTGGTGACCCATTAACAAGCGTCTCTTGCACATTGAAATTTGTCATATGTCACAACCATACCTTTAACATCCATCAATATTTTATAATTCAACCCCGGGACGTTTCCGGGTAGTCAGCTAGTTAATAATATATAAATTTAACACGAAATTTAATTTTGCTAAATTCAATTCAAAATTATCATAAAAACTAATGATCATAAACAAGCTGGCTCAAGCTAGCTTTGTGTAAAAACAAAGTTCGTCGAGCTCAAGTTCGTTAACAAGCTTAAATAGTAATTCTTTATAAGGGGGCGGAGGGGAGCCACACAGAAGTGGTCACGAGTATTCCACTATCAGCACGGTAACACCGTCGCCACCCATGCTGGTAGTGGTCTTGTGGACCAAATCCTGGTTCTAGTTAACGGATTGGAAACAGTGCATTATTAGTTTTGATTTAATATAATATATATTCTTTTAATTTAAACCGTGTGTTTTATTATTTAAACCATTTTTTAATTGCTTAAACCGTGTGCTTATGGTATATTTATGGTCTCGTTTAAATTTAATTAAAGATAAAGATAAATTAAAACATAATTAAATAAAAAACATAAACATAAAAACATAAACACAATTTCATTAATATTAAACTTAATTAAAATACATTAAACATAAAAAAAGCTTAAAGTTGACAATAACAGTTGCCATGCCTGGACATGGTCGACGTGTTGCGGTAACGAGTCGCATAGTCCCTTAGAGGCATTTGGCGTTGCAAGGCGGGATCGTTTTGTGCATTTAACGCACACAAACAGAGCCATTTCTTCTTCTTCGGTCCAGCGTGTGTCATTTTGAAGGGTGTGGATGGTGGGTTAACTGTGGATGTTGAAGTGTGTTTTCACCACCGTGTATGGTGGTTTATATACAAAAATTTTCAACGGTTTTGCATGGGTAATTTCAATTTTTAGCCGTTTGTTGAGAACGGATTTAACACACTTAGATTTTTTTGACCGTGTTGGTGGGACAGTTATGAGAAATTAAATCAAAGCTCTGACCGTTTAGTGGTAAATAATAAAACGTGTGAATTAATAAAATAAAGGTTTAGATATATATTTAAATAAAAATAAATAAAAGAATTAGTGAAGTGTTGTTTTTAAAAATTGTGTTTAGTGAAGTGATGTGGCAGTGCATTATTGGTAAAAATCAGTGAAGTGAAAAAAAACTAGTGAAGGGTCCCTTTCCCCCTAACATACGTATTTAAACTTCGAGCTAAGATGACGTATTTGTAAGTGAATATGTTTGCCCCCGTTTTTTGTTTATTTGGTGTCAAAACCTAAATATTTTTTTTTTGGTGTGTTTTGTTGGAGTCTAGGTTTTTTGTGATTCCATGAGACCTCAGGTTACAATTCAATTAGGTGGACAATGATGTTGGACATGGTGTCGATGTGGCATGATCCGCAATCTTAGGTTGCAGATCTATGACATAAAATTTTGATTATGTAAACTTAGATTACGACGAAACACATACAAATGTAAAATTACCCATGTTCATACTTGAATTGATTGCTATGGGATCACATACAAATGGTTACCCATGTTTCTTCATTTGCTTTGACATTTGGATTAAATGAACAATGGGTATGCTAAAATAGGTGGTGTGGAAATTATATTAAACGCATTGTTTGCACCCTGAATTGAACACGAGGGAAAAAAATGGAAGTGAGAGAATATGTTTTGCAGAAGGTGGAGAAATAGGAGTTTTGGTGAAGTTCGGCATGGTGGGGCACGTTAACGGATAGTGGTTGGTGGCGGAGATACAGTGGCGGATGATGGCGGTGGTGGTGGTGGTGAGAGAGTGAGGGTTTGGATTTGTGGGAAGTCATGGTTGTGAGTGTTATGGGAGAAGTGAAGTTTAGATGAAAGGTTCTTGGTTTCATACACCTCATGATATCACATTATGAGAGTGTGACATCATATTCTGAGGTATGTGGCAGGCTTCTATTGGTGCATGATGTGGGTCAGGGTGTATCATTCCCAATTAAGAGGTGTATGGTTCTTAAATTCCACACACCAAATGTAACATCCTGTTTTTGTTATATAAATAAAATGTCTGGGTTCATATTTATTTGTGAATGAAACGGGTCCATGATCGTTAAAGCAAGAATAATAACATGGGAGATGGGTACTCGTATATTTAGAATTAGTTGACGAGCAAGTGAAGGATAGCATGATTATTTGAGATATGAGATGTAAAAAATAATTAATGCTATAAGAGACCGTTTAGTAATAATATAACATATTATATTATAATTGACCTTGCTCCGTTTTTAACGAAACTTAGGTCAAAGCGTAAAGAATAATAAGCGTGTCTCAGCAGTGTATTTGAAATTTTATAAACTATATAGTTTAAAAGTCATATAAGAAAAACAAGTGAAGCAGCTGAAATAATTATATTAATATAATAACACTTAGACAACTTTTTTTTTGAACGGCCAACAAATTGGAATCACTCACGGAACACTGGGTATCATCGTGCCACCAGTGTTGCCACGCGATCATATTCCATCACCAAGTCACCAATGTTGCCACGCGATCATAACACTTAGACAACTTAATATTTGAATTGAAAAGGAGCTTCGCGTGAGTAATAGAAGCAAGCAGGCATACAAGAGACCTTTGTCCCACATCGACCTAAAGAAAAAAATATTTCCTTGCATACCTCTATAAAGGTAAAGCTTCTGTAAGCTATTCATATACTAAAACTTTTGAAAACACTATAATATAAAAGAATCCCGAGCCTACAATATTCTGTTGGGTATTGTTATTAGTCATTTTTAGAGCACGAGTAGGAGCACGAGTAGGGGAGACTCTACACCAACTGGCCGTAGAGAGCCTTGAAGTATGTTTTCGTTTAAGTTATGTTTAGTCAGGGCCGGCTCAATCATATTGGGGGCCTGAAGCGAAATAAAAATCTGGGGCCCTATTTATAAAAAAAATAAAATACTGAAAAAAAATTACAAAAATTCGCTAGAAGGAGGGATTGAACTTCAGACCTTGTGGTTAACAGCCATATGTTGTAACTAACTGAGCAATCCCGTCAATATGCTCTTATATAGGTTTAATTTTATTATATATCATCAAAATTAGAAAAATTATAAGGCCCTTAAGTAGCGTTTGGTATGATGGAATGAAAGGGGGAATGGAATGGACCATTACGAGGTAATGAAAAATAGGTGTTTGATTGGTTAAAGGAATGGAATCACCCATTCGATAAGGCATTCCATTCCCACAAAACCATTCCATCCACCCCCCATGTTTTTTTTTTCATTCCATCCCTCATTCACCATTTACTAACAAAACCATAACCCACCACCCACCACCACCACCACCACCACCCACCACCATCGTCACCACCCACCACCGCTATCGCCACCACCCACCACCACAGTCACCACCCAGCACCACCACCGCCGCCACTACCACCCACCACCACCGTCAACACCCACCACCACCGCCACCAAACCGCTACCTTCACCCACCCACCACCGCCACCACCCACCACCGTCACCCACCCACCCCACCGTCACCCACCCACCACCGTCATCCACCCACCGCCGCCTCCACCACCTACCATCGTCACTCGCCACAATTTCCTTTACCCACACTACTGCCGCCACCCAACACCACCCATCACCGCAGTTTCCTCCACCCACCACCGCCACTATCACCATCGTCACCCACCCACCATTACCGCCATCCACCTCCCCGATCGCCACCGTTGCCGCACCCACCACCGTCGTCACACCACCATCTATCATCGCCATCACCATCCACCACCACGCTACCGCCACACACCACCACCTACCATCACCACACCCACCACCACCGCCATCCACTCACCATCGTCACCCACCCACCATTACGGCCATCCACCTCCACCTTCCACCGCCACCACCGACCACCGCCACCGCCACCCACCACCGCCGCTACCGCCGCTACTGCCACATATCACACCCCCAATCACCGCCACTAACCACCACCCACCACCGCCACTAACAACCGATTTTTTCCTTCGTCTTTTCTTGTCCATCTAACAACACAAAAAGTAATGTTTTGTTTCATTCCTACATGGCAACCAAACAAGACATGGAATGGTAATGATCCATTCCATTACCTTGTCCATTCCATTACCTCGTCCATTCCATTCCCCTATCCATTCCATTACCCATACCAAACAGACCCTTAGAACTTGGAGGCCCAAAGCAAAAGCCTCATTTGGCTTGGTCTTGAGCCGGGCATGTGTTTAGTTCATTATTATTTTTATTAGTGTTAATATTAGTAGTAGTTTAGTGTTATTTTTAGGTATTAAGATTATTATCGGGGTGGGTATGGGGTAGTCTAGCCTTAGTTAGGCATAGGCCGATCATCCATGCTTAAATAAGGTAGCGCTAACCCATATCCAACTGTAATCATAATTAGTTGGGGGTACCATTACCTAACCTAGGGTTGTATAATTGTATCAGGACCTGAGATAATTACCTGATCGTATTAGTGTTGTCAACTGGTAAAGGACTAATAAAGAGGTGAGTTTCTTAAACTATTTTCAAAACCTGATACTTGCCCATAAAATTATTTTGGTGGTGATTGATCATGTATATGCATCGAACCATAGGTGTGGCATCCAGGGTGTTATATATATTATAATGGTCATTATATTTTCTAGGCGTGGACATACACTTACAGGCCTTGTTACGGGTTTTTGAGGCTCATCATCATCATCATACTCAGTTAATCCCACCTATAGCAAAGCTAAGTAGGGTCTGAGGAGGGTAAGATGTAGACAGCCTTACCTCTACCCCTAAGAATAGAGAGGCTGCATCAATGAGACCCCCGGCTCGATGTGGTTTGGTATCAAGCCTTGGACATAAGGCACAGAACACTTAGCAATCGGGACAAACCCGATCGGTGTATGTACCCCTTTGTCTTTTGGCTATCAACGCCACCACATGATGCATGATTAACCGTCCGTCGTTTTTAACGTTATTTTCACGAAATTAGTAAAATAACGTTAAAACTAGTGCAACTTTACTTTTGCCCCCCGTGGGCCACACATATATACTTTTGCCCCCCTGTAGGTGTGAATTATAATGCTTAGTCCGGATATATGATTATGGTGACATGCAATGAGCTCATATTTGATCAATAAAATGTTTATGTGGTTGTTTTACCGATGAGTCAGTTTATGTGGCTCACCAGCTGTGTGCTGACTTATTTTATTTTTCGAGCATGTATCTCAGGTTGAGGCTATAAGTGCTGGGAGATAATAGCTGAGAGTTGGAAGACTGTAGATGTTTGCAATGTTATCGTTAAGCTTTGTGTGACTTTGGTGTACTTTTATTAGTTTGGCTTGTAATAAATACTTAAGTTATGTATTGAGATTACGTTTTCGTTTTAAGTTTGCGCCAATTGGTCACTGTAAGTGCCCCGACCTGAGCGGGGTGTAGCACCAAATGACACAATTATTTGACCAACAACACCAAGAAAATCGGATAAATTATCAAGGTATGACAATACGTGCCAATTACATATTTATTTAGAGAGTAAGAGGAGTTTACTAAAATCTTATTTTCGTATTTAGAACAAATAATAACAAATACAATTTGATGTGACAAATAGTGTTTACAAATCATGATAGTGGATAAACACGAATAGAAACATGACGTTTACAGAACTCATATTGTAACACTGCGTCTCTATACAATATCCATATTTTGAGCTAAATGTTCTTTCAAATTTAGCATGTGATCAACTGTTTGGTAATTGGTTATATATAGGGGTTCCGGGTTCATGCCAAATCTTTAACTAGTTTGGTGTATGTATTTGATTTTCAGTTAACTGGGTTGTGATAGGGTCATATGTGAAGATAAACATGGATGAAAATTTAAACCAAAAAAATAAAATTTTAATATACTTGTGCGACTTACTTCAATTTGGGTAACACTATAACACTTGGCAAGTCACATGTACACATGCTTCGGTATAAGACTATGTGTTGTGGGTAGAGGTGAATGGTGACTTTATCGAATAATATTTTGCCACGTCGACGATTACATGACACTAGCTCGCGGCCACAGTTTGATCGTTTGATCCTGTTGTGGGTCAAGGTGAGCAGGTGTTTTTTTTACCATATATATTTAAATATTTACCACACATTTTTGTATAAAACATTAAGATTAAATAAAGAGAAAAATACATTTTACTAAAAAAATTACACTAACAAAACATTACACTAAAAAAAAGAAGATTACACTAAAATAATAAAAATTACATTAAAAAAAACCTAACGTAAGGTTGAGCCCGAACGTAGCATTTGCCACGCCAAAACGTGGTGAAAGTTATGTCCAACCTTCGAAAGGTACTCCACGTGGGTAAAGGCGAGGAGCACGTCTTTTTTTTTCTCCGGGTAGATCTCTCTTTATCTTTCTGTATGCGATTTCGAAATTTTTACACTTCGATTTCAAGTCCGCGTATTTGTGAGAGATGGAGTCATTTGTACGGTTGGTACCGCTTACAAGGGTACCAAAATCGGCTAGGACCATGTGCCAGTGTGGTCCGTGCCCACGTGGTGATCCCCGGCTTGATGAAGCACCGTCACCGTGCAGTTGGTTGTACGCGATGATCAGTGCTAGTTCTCCTCCTCGGTCCACTGCACCATGATTGAAGTTGGTTTTGAAGATTGATGATTTAGGGTTTGAGAATTGTGAAGAAGAAGAAGAAGAAGAAGAAGAAGAAAAAGAAGAAGTTTGTGAAGAAGAAGAAGAAGAAGTTATAAATAGGTAAATATTTGTTGGGTAATAAATGTTATTTAGGTGAAAAATTTTATTTTTTAAAATTTTAAAATTTGAACTGCCCGTTAACGCACGCAAGCTGGCTCACGTACGGTCGCTCGCGCAGGCTTTCACGTTGGTTTGTCGTGGTATTCGCTAGCCACGTGGATAAAGTTGTGGCTCGCGGGCCACAAGTCTAAAAAGACTTTAGTTTTATATGGGATACTAATTAAATCAGTAAGCTTTGTAAAGTCAATTAAACACTACTTTGGGAGAGATTTTTTCATTTATGTATGAATGTTTTTGACTTGGTAATTGATGTTAACTCACACTTGAACTCATTCGCTATTATTTAGTATTGAAATTGAACTTTTTGTGAAATTTAGTTAACGAGCTGAATCAAGCTACCTTTTAGGAAAAAAGAAGTTGCCAAGCTCTAAGCTCGTAGATGAGCTCAAATATCAATTCTTTATAAAACAAGTATTAAACTCGAGCAATGATAACTATATGAGTTGCATGATTAGTGAAAAAAATATTAAGGTTGGTTCGGATAATATTTAATTTAGTATGTCTTAAGATTATAATACCATCTTGGTTTAGCATGTTAATGCACCGAATTGGAATAAGAACGACGGACGCTGGGATATGCACAGACAATGCCTAAGGTTTTGACAAATTTGTTTGTGTATATTTTTTGGAACGATAACTATCATTAAAAACAAAGTTCATTTTTAAAGGCATACGTTGACAGCTATACATGTTAACAAGTTAAATTATATTTTGTTCAACCTGTGCAATACATGAGTTTCTAGCTTGTAATTCTCAACATACTTCACAACTAAAACAAAAATATACGTGTGCATTATACAGTTTTAGCTTGTAATTCTCTAACATATTATTAAATATAAAAGTGTTTAGGAGCATTGTCCATTGGTTACATATTATTGTTCATTATTTTTTATACACTATACCATATAATTAAAAACCATACATTTTTAACTTGAATACAATATCAATATACTTTAAAAGACAAGTTTTCCAAAAAAAAATCAAAGAAAAGATCGATGCACTATTCATAACCAGCGTGACAAAACTTGTTATAACATCTAAGTTGTCCAATTATAATGATGCGTTATACTAGGTACAACTTGGTGTCTACCAATTACAGCGATGCATATCTGCAGAGTGTCAATATTAGGAACACCATGTATACTGTAAGGGTGGTTCATGACCAACACAATGATGCGCCTAAATCAACTTATACTTAAGCTATATACAGTGGCGGATCCAAGATTTTTCTTCAATGGGGTCCACATTTTTTGTGTTCATATTTTTTACAATTAAATGTTAGAATTTTCGGGCTGGTTGCCATTCAGGACAGGGCGGGGCGACCAACTAGTGAGCATGCCTCATGCGTTTGTGGCGGTATAACATGAACAAAAATACATGTCGTGTTCGTGTTGGACAATATATAAATCTTTGTTGTCAACCTTACTAATATTCATATGGACACTATGCGTAATTGTTTGTATCGTTTTTGTGGCTAAGTAGATTGGAGTGGACAAATTAAAGCTAACAAAGAAGAAATAGTAAAAATGTGAGTTAAGAAATTTTAACTAAAACAATAGTGTGGAAATATTAATTATACATATATTTTTATCTAAAAAATTATAACACAACAATAGATTCAGTTTATATCCTTTAGATAAGGCAAAATTTAATAGAGTGAAACAAATAGAGGAAAATTAACAAAAAAAAAAAAAAGTAGAGAAATTAACTGATCACGAAAGTTTGTTGCAATTTAATAGAGGGAAATTAACAAAAAAGCAGGTAAGGAGTCTCGACCGAGTGACCTTTAATTTAAAAGGGAGGAGTTTTACCACTATAACAAGCTTGGTTTTGATACTATGGTTTCCATTTAAATATTTTTATGGGGTCCAAGAAATTTATATACCGCTTCTATTACATTTTTAAAAAAGATTGGGGTCCTGGGACCCGACCCGCTAAGGGTGGGTCCGCCTGGCTATATACCTCTCCTTAAAATGCATACCTCACATCGTACATCATGCATGCGTTTCACACAGAAAATCATCTTGTAGTTTAACCTACAATTAAATAACAGATATAGATGACTAATAAATTACAAATTTATAATGTAACAAGTATATATATTACGTTACTTAAGGCCACGGGGTGTACTTTAACATTAAAGGTGTTAAAGGTGATGTGGCATTTTTAACCTTCAATGCACACCATTCCCTTCCCGTGTTAAGAGGCATTAAAGTGGCCATAAGTTAACATGTTAACAAGAATCTTTTACAAGAATCAAAAGATATTAAAATTAAAGGGATGAGGTAGAGTTAAGGACGTTAAAACTATTTCTTTGAAGTGAGGTAGTGTGAAAGTGAAAAAAGTAAAGGATGTGGCATCTAAGCGGAATTAAAGATTGTTAAAATATACCATAGCCTAAAAAATAACTTTTTACTTGCTTTTTATTGATGAAAACTTCTATTATTAATGTAATCAACAACCTTTTTTCATCACTTGCTATTCTCATCCCTTAAATCCCAATAATGGGGCAATGGGCATTTTATGGTAAGTACCCTAGCTTCAGCCAATCATACATCACCATATCAAATTCAACCCAAAGTACTTTAGAATCACCAAAATACTGGCGACACTCTAGGCAAAGTACCCTATAATATTTTTTTTTTCATTTGAATAAAACAATAAACTAAAAAAAAAACATTTATATTAGTAAAACACAAATATTACATAAAAATAAAACTAAGTTAATCTAGAAAACACACTATAAAACACAACTAAACTAAAAACAACACAATTAAACTTAAAAATATAAAGTAAGTTAATCTCGGCCTTAACATTTGCCATGCCGAATCGTGGGAAAATTCCCCTTTATACCGATTTTGGTACTCAACTTGGGTGATCCCAATGGCCACGTCTTCGGCGGTTTAAGCACCCGCCTCCTCCATGGTTCTTATACAGTGAACCTTAAATCGTTCACATTTGGAATGAAGATTGTTCAACTTGCTGTGTAGTGAATCAACCAAGTGGTTGGATCCACCCATTGACTCTTTGAATTGAGTTAGCACACAAGGCCATAGGATTAGCCGCGACGGTGTCGGAGGGTCTTTTATTTCGATCTAAGCGATGACCAACTATATATCCTCATTTTCAGTCCAACGTGTCATGATTAAATTAGATATGGTAGAGTTGAAAAACAGGTGTAGCAAAGTTGAAGACTGATGAGAAATGGTAGGATTTAAATAGGTGAGAAATTGGGAAAAAAGTTTTAAAAAAAGACATGATCGTTGAAGCTCGGTCAAGTCAGAACAGTGGAAAACATTAAATGGCTCCACCGTTGCAACTCAGTTACTATTTGCCAAACAATAAATATTTCGATAGTTAACACGAGAGTGGCGGCAGCGTACGACAACCATAACTAAATACCCTTGTCGTGAAGTGTCCCGGTCCTAAGCCCAAACATTATTATGTCATCCATGCTAAAGTCAAGTAATATTTTTACTATAAAAAGGATGAATATTTATAGTAACTAATAAATTTAAAATAAAAATCCAAAAGATTGTTATCTAAATATTTGAAAATCGAATTAAAACAATATTTTGAAGATAATCATAAATTCCTAAACAATTAGGGTTCAATAGAAATACAGATTAGGGTTAATATAAAACCCAAATTTTATAACTTTCTTTCAATTATAAACATAAACATTATTATCACATAAACTCACACCAACCCTTCTTCCTCATTCTTCTCCCACAACACACACACACACAGTAATCTCTCCCTCTACAAACACACAATCAAAACTCTCTCTCTCTCTCTCTCTCTACAATCCCACACACCATATATATACATACAAACGTTGTATCTATACATCTTCTCCTTCCATAAACTCCAATTAATATCAATCGGTTTCCTTATTATTTATTACATACACACACGTATTTCAAATTGTGGGTCGTATTCAATCGTTTAATTACTGTTACATACGAAACAGAGGCGGCGTGTTAGGGTTTGTTACGTGTTTTTATTAATCTGTGTGTTTTATTGCTGCTGGTATTGAGGTAGAGAAGCCTTAGGGTTTTAATTTGTGTGTGGACAAACCCTAGAGGTTTTTAAACTTTTAATTTGTGTTGTTTGGGTTCTAGGGTTTGTTCTTTATTGGTTATTGGTACTGGAATTAGAGTGTATACAGAGTTTTGTGATTCTTTGTAGGGTTTGAAGGGTTAAAGGTTTGTGATTTAGAAGTTTTTGAAGATAATATTATTGATTTGTTAGTAAAGGGGTTTGAGTTGGTTATTGATATATAATAATAATGCAATTTGGGACATTTTCTTATGATGTTCCGTATTAGTTATGGATAAAACTGAGCCAACATTTGTACCAGAATGGTTAAAGAGTAGTGCAGGGTCGAGTGCAGCGTCTCAGCAACTTACGTCGTCTTCGTCGCACTCTGGTAGTTCTTGTGTTTGTTGTTTGTTTTTGGATTATGTTTTCTTGAATAATTGTTTGTTGTGATTGTTTTATTGAATAGTGTTTTGATTGTTTTGTTGATGTAGGTGAACAAGGTGTGTTGAAATCGGGGAGGAACAAGTTAGTGGATAAAGATTTAGATAGGACAAGTTCTTTGTATCCGCGCCGTGCTTCTAATAATAACGGTTCGGCTCATTTAGGAGCTTATAGTAGTTTTAATCGAAATCGTCGTGATAGGGATCGGGAACGGGATAGGGATAGGGATAGGGATCGGGATAAGGACGTGTTTGAGTTTAGAAATAAGGGAAGATCAGAAAGTAGGCGGCACGATTATTCTGATCCTTTGGGTAACATTTTGCCGAGTAGATTTGAGAAAAACGGGTTAAGACGGTCGCATTCAAGTTTACCTGGAAAACGCGGTGAGCCGTGGCCCACAAAGGTAGCAAGTGATTTGAGTATAGTTAAAAAAGACAACCACAACAATGGTGGCTCTTTAGTTTCTGGTAATGTGAAATCATCTTTTGAGAGGGATTTTCCGTCTCTTGGAGCAGATGAAAAACAAGTGGATAATGATATAGGGGGGTGTCGTCACCTGGACTGAGCTCAGTCATTCAGAGCCTCCCAATAGGTAATTCGGCTGTGATTGGTGGAGATGGGTGGACCTCGGCTCTGGCTGAGGTGCCTGTAATTGTTGGTAGCAATGCAAATGGCTCATCAGTTGCACCACCGGTTCCACCAGCTCCAGTCTCTGCAACTACGGGCATGCCAGGTGGTCGAAACATGGCTGAAACTCTGGCTCATGGTCCGCCAAGAACTCAGACTCCTCCTCAGGTAATGTTAATGTTCTTTATATTGTTACTCTTATTGGTAGTAATCACTTGTTGGTGTTTAGACAGTAATTCTGATTGTATCTAGGGATTCAAATAGTCAGTTATGGTAATTAGCTGTATCAAAACTGATTATTTGAGTAATATTGACATTACTTGTGTCTTTTTTACCCACATTATCATTGTAATAATAAATACATACTAACAAAAATATACATTGAGCTTGGATTCTATGCATTAATAACTTATTACAGATATATTTTTATATTTGAGAATCAACAAATTGCCGTATTTCAAATTTGAATATTTCAGCAATAACTAAGAATGCATTTTATCTACTAGTTTCCTTGCAAAAAAACAGAATTGCCAAACATTGAATACTACTGGTGATGTGATTATTACAACTTTAAACTACAGTACATATCCAAACGTGTTTATGATAGTTGATTATTCATATTTCATAAGGAGTTTTAAAACTCACATATAAATGCCAGGCATCGTATATAAACGTATATTGACATTTAATCTTTTATTCATTGTAGTTGACTGTGGGAACTCAAAGGCTTGAAGAGCTTGCTGTTAAGCAATCCAGACAGTTAATTCCTATGACTCCTTCCATGCCTAAATCATTGGTAAAGATTTTTTTTTTATACTTTGTGTTGCTTTTCATAGCCCATAATATGTAGTTTGATTTGTGTTATATAATTTTATAGGCTACCTGGTTTTGCTCTTGTAAAATTCGCTTATGGTAATAATTGGGGACATCGTTTAGACTCCACCCGTTAAAGTGACAATTATGATTATATGGCAAATAGCCGTTTTTAGGGGATTAATCTTTTGTTAAATAACTGTTGTTCCAACTTTTTCTATACACATTTGTAATACTATATGCAACAATGTTAATTTAGATAGAATAAAATCTAATAAATATTCGTGTTAAATGTGCAATGTTTATCCAGAAACTTACCTCTTGAAGCTATACTTAATGTTAGGAAATGTTTGCACAAAAGACTAGGGATAACGCCATAACGGACAGGTTATGACTTAGAACCAGCTTGGGGCTGGCCAGGCTAGGACTTGTTCTAACTTCTAACTGCAAGATTATAGACCCTTTTCCGAGGTTAACGCCTTTTAACCTTCTATGTTTAGGACCTTGATTTTCACATTGAAGGTTTACAAGTGTCTTTTACAAATTATGTTCTTTTTAGGAAGTGTCTATTTTTGGACACCTCGAAGTGTTTCTAAGTTTCGACTGTGTGTGTATTTTAGGCACTAACTTTCCAATACAGTTTATTTAATGTGTATATGGTTATGTGGATTTTATTTCAATTATACTTGTAGATTATGTGGATCTTATTTCGATTATACTTGTAGATTGTTCTACTTATGACTTTCAGTAATCGTTGTAGATTATGCTACTTATGACTTTAGATTCTTTGGTTGTAAATCACCCGACATTTAACTTTGATCACTTTGTTCAAGTTTATATATTTGATTCAGTTTTAATACTAGAATAGTAGAAAGCATGAACAAAAGTCCTTAATTACACAATCATTGTTTTTAATGATTTTTCTTTTTTTGGATTTTTAGGCTTTGAACTCTTCTGATAAACAGAAACTGAAAATTGGACAATCACAGTTTCAGAGTTCTCACCTTATGAATAATAATCCAACCACTCCAAGATCTGCTACTGTGAAGCCTGATGTTTCAAAGCCGTCTAATGTGGGAAAACTTCTCATCCTTAAACCCTCGAGAGAAAGGAATGGCATGGCACCTACTGCAAAGGACAGTTTGAGCCCAACAGGTGGTGGTAACAAGTTACCAAATAGCCCTCTTGCTGTACCCTCAGCTGTTGGAACCGCTCCACTGAAAAAATCGGGCAATGGTACAGTTGCTAATTTGGAGAAGAGACCCTCGCTACAAGCTCAGAGCCGTAGTAACTTCTTTAACCTTATGAGGAAGAAATCCATGACTAGTAGTAATGCTTCTTCTATTGCCTCTGATACCAGTTCTTCTAATGAACCCAGTGAAAACCATGGTGAACCCGTGGCGTCTGAGGGTGGGCCGGGTTCACCTGTTGTCCAGCAACCAAGTGAGAGTATGGTTGATGTGACATGCAATGGTGATACTTGTGGTGAAGTTGGGAGATCTACTGTTAATGGGAAGAATCATTCGGGCCCTGATGTCATTCTTTATTCAGAGGAAGAAGAGGCCCGATTTTTACGGTCATTGGGTTGGGAAGAAACTGCTGAGGAGGAAGAAGGCCTGACTGAAGAGGAGATTAGTTCTTTCCTTCAAAATGTAAGTCTGTTTAAACTGCTTTTCATAAACTTTTAAAATCTTAATTTTTGCAGCTAGTTTTGGTTTCTGTTATGTGTGTTTCACTTATACTTTTATTCAACTTATAGTAAACGAGCCATCCTCCAGAAAGATAGTAATTTAGTAAACTAATGAGTAATGATCATTCTGAAGTTAGTCGTAACATATTAGTGTTAAAGAGATTGTTGGGTTTGCAGGGGTTCTATATAAGTATGAGTTATTATTGTGCTGAAATTTAGCGACCATATTGTGTTTGATGAGAACTAACGTGATTAGCTTCATTGATTTCTTGATAAGGACAATTGTTAAAAAAGGTGTATAGAATCCTAGTTTTTTTACATTGGTCTTTTGGCACTAGTGATGTGTGTGCTAGAGGTGGCAACATGTGCAGGTCGGCGGGTCGGGTAATGGGTCAAATAGGGTCTGGTCAAATGTGATAATTTGCAAGCATGGGCTGAAACAGACGGGTCGGGGTGACCTACAAACACTTCTTTTGTTATATGAATTTGATAAGTTCCAATACGTTAAATTTAAAATTTGTTAACGTTAAATATGATCATCTCTGTTTAAATAGAAGACAACCCATTTGAATGTAATGTGTAAATAACGTTTGTGGACAGATCCAAAGCAATTTGATGTACATATCTTATAGACGAACGCATGCTTACATGGACGTTTTGTTTGATATTAATTTTGCAGTACCTGACTTTAAAGCCGGCTTCAAAAATATTGAAGGGGGCACTGCAGAAGCAATTGATGCCAATGGGGGAGGTTTCTTCAAAGGACTCTTGAGACTTTCATGTGCATGAATCAATCCTTGCAGTTGAGGAGGAGTTAGTACATAACATAAGGAGGCTTGAATTTGCGTTTAAGGGTTTAGAGTTTTATTATTGGGAATTGCTTCTGGTTGTGCAAAGAAATATGGGATTTGTTGCTAAATTTTTGTTTTTTTTTAAATACTTGGAGGGGGTAGAATTAGCTTATGATGATGGTTCATTGGTCATTTTTCATGAAAAAAGAAGCCAGAAATTTTAGATTTTACAATTTTTGTTATCCCTTTATTGGTTTATTTCTGCAGCCATAACTCCTGCATCTTTCTATGTCATTTTTTTTCTTTTTCTTTTTTGCATAAAAGAAATGTTATTTAATTAAATGCTGCCTGGATGACTTTGTATATATAGTTATAGTTATAACTTAACTAAATGATATCAACATAGGATCTGGTCACACTTCTTGTCACCATTGATGGGATTGGGTACTGAACCACTATTCGGTTAAGCCCAACCCGAGTCCAAACTTGCGCAGGACTGAGACTTTGCGCAATCATCACCCTGCTGCGCAGACAGCAAAATGTAAACCACTATCCTACAATCACGGCAAGCGCACGCGCATGACGGTAAAAGCGGTATATGTTCCATTATTTCCTTAATTGCCCTCCTTAACATCTTTACTAATATAACCTAGGATAGTGGAGACAACCTAATCGGGCCCTGGCCCATTATGATTAGGGTTTTGGGTGATGGTGACATATGTCTAACTCTATATAAGGGATAACATCCTTAATGGAATGGACACTTTTTGCTAACCCTAAAAGCTATCATTGATAGTATCCCTATACACCCTAGTTTTGTGTTACAAACTACTCACGTAGTCGTCTCCCTACCCAAAGTTCATCTTGCTTGCAGAGACTCTAGTGCCATAAAGCTATCAGTGAAGGATTATCTCTGTGGAAATATGGCATTATCATCTTATATAGGAGGTAAGACTATTTGTTTCTTCATTGGCGCCATCACTATCGGTTCTCATCTTTCAAACTGGTACCTATGGATTTACCGACTGGAGTTACTACGAGCCCTATGGATGCTGATGCCACAATCGACGACCAGGTCGATGCTACCACACCAAACACTGTCACGAAGAAGGTAACTCAGAAGACACCAAACCTAACTTTTGTGTTTACCCCATCTAGAGGTGCGACTTCAGCTGGTCAGAAGAAAGACGCTGATGAGAAATCATCATCATCAAGAAATCTCTTATCAAGACTCCAATGACCACCTTTATCCACATTAAAATCAAGAACTTCTTTGCCCAACAAACAAAATAGTAAGAAAATATTAAAGTTTCATTAGAATTATGGATTAAACCATCATCAACCATTGTTCACAGATAGTAAGAAAATATTAATGTTTCATTAGAAATAGCCAATAGGGATTAAACCAACATTAAACATTCTTCAAACGTCCGAATCACCATACACATTCTTGAGAGACTCCAGTGCATCCACTTTCTTTAACACTTGAACCCTCTGATGACTTCCACCATACAGAATCTTAATTGACTCCAGCGAGTCAACTTTCTTGAATACTTCAACAACACCAGCCGTCGCCTATGAAGAGCATATATAATAATATAAAAATTAGTTTAATAATATAATATAAAACAAATTAGTTTAATAATATAATATAAAACATAAATAATACACTTACATCATCTTCTTCACCACCATCAGTTTCATATAAATGCTCCAAAGACAAAAGCGACTCAACATTCTTGAGAACATGCACACGACCAACCTCTTCCTTTTTCTTCCCTAACACATTATCAACATCCATAAACCCCTTATCAAGACTCAAGTTACCACCTTGATCTACATTATAACCAAGAACTACTAGTACATCATGATCATGATTCAGAGACCCGCCATTGCCCCTCTTGTATGAACGATACCCCTAGGAAGGCAAAGGCCCATTACCAAGATCTGCTGGTGCAACAAGTTTAAAGTGGCTGGGGTTGGGGTTGGTGGGTAAGTCTTCTACCGGTGCATAAGAGAAATATGGGAACTCATTTTCTTCTTCACTCGGTTTGGTATCAAACCTCATTACTCTTGGTTCTTGCTCTAAGTCGGATGATTAGTCGGCATCGTTGTACTTGGAAGCCATGAAAGTTTGTCATGAAAGAAAGTTTAAAGTTTTGTTTTGTTTAGTATTAACTATAATTGAGTATATTTATAAAGTGTAAATAACGTTCATTTTTTTTAATTTTAACTAGGGGGTTTCATAATCGCGCGTTGCACGATTGTTTAATACTGGTTTATTCGTCAACTTTCGTAAAGTAGGCAAGTTTCAACAAAAGTTAGGGAAGTTATAAGATAGTTAATACAGAACATGTCCTACTACAACCTGGTTTGAACAAAGTTTAGGTTTAACAAAGTTATAAGATAGTTGCTACATCACATGTCGATGATTACTACAAAAGATGTTGCCTTTCACATGCTGATAACAAAAGATGGTTCCAGTGACTCGGCATTTTGCTGGATGTCGTTCTTCCTACCTGTCTTGAGCAGGCCTTTTTGCAGTGATTCCCGTGTTACCTATGATGGCGTATAAGCGTGTTAGTTGTTGTTTTGAAGAAGCAACCTGGTGGCATAATATGAATATACAGATTATTCTATACCTTCTGTTGTGAACCGCGAGCGATATAAACAAACACCTTTATAACCCAAGAAAAAATTGAAAATTGGTTGCAACAGGAACTACCTCTGCTCTCTACTGAGCGAACTTTGTCCACCACCTACAACACTCAAAACCTTACATGAACATTCATGTGCAGGCATATTAAAAAGCCAATTGTATATAGAAAGTTGAAGGCTTGGACCTCTTGTTAATTATTTTGGGAGCAAAATCTTGAAACAAACCACTGTTTTTAGATGGTATCATTTTGAGGAACACATGCCAACCATTGCCTAAGTATAAGGTGTAACACCCCAAAACCATTCGTTCGCCTAACTACGCCATTAGGCGTGATTAGCAATATAATAACACGAGACTTAGAGGATAATAATATGGGTTATATTCTAACATGGAAATAACCTAGTTAATAATATTATGTTTATAAATTAATAAAAGGTGTTTGAAACTAGCTTATGAGTTAGTTTTTATACGAAAATGACAGTGGGATAACTTGAGGGACTATAGTTGCCATCTAGCCAAACAAGAAATATGTAAATGGTAAATCAAGTATAAACACACACACACACAAGTGTGTGTGTGTCGACTTCAACATCAGGAGATTACATCTCCTTCACCAACCCAAACCATAACTTAATAATATGCTTGAATCCAAGCCAAATCAAGGGGTTTTTCAATGCATTAGCAAGAAAGGGATCATCTAAGGCCTAATGAACATCAAGGTACCTTTAATTCGTGTTGAATTCGATGTTAAACTCGTTTTTTATTTGGGTCAAAATCTAGGGTTTTTGACAAAACGTGAATTTATGAGTTGCTAGAGGTTTCTCTAGCTTTAGGGAGCCTCAATTAGGTATAATTCGGGTATGAATCACATTCTACATGTGCATTTGATTTTGACCATATGATTATGTGAATATATAAGATTTGGGGTTTAACTTCTAGGTTGAAACCCCACATGATTAGTAGTTTTGGATGACTCTTAGGAGTTGACATAATGATCAAATTAGATGAAATGCCTAAATATCATGTTATGTTGATAATTAGATACGTGGGTATATTTTGGTTAAAGTTAGATAATTGAAATCAAGTATTTTGGGTGGATGCACACCAAGTGTTTGATGAAATGCCTCAATAGTCTTGTTTGCAAATTGAGGTGATAACTTGATTTGGGTAATCATGGAATTACCCGTATATAAAACGTGAAACACACGTTTAAAATATGAATCACACCATACATGAAAAGTTTAGTCAAATGATAATTGGGAAAACAAAATAATGGTGTGAATAAACTCATGAGATGTGTTAGTTATTGGATATGATGACTAACTTAACTAATCTTATGAGTATAGTGAAGGTTGATCTTGTCAAGCTAGGTGCAAGCTTGGATGGAATGGATCAATGAACAAAACGGGTCAAGCGGATATGAGCCTAAAGTGCAAGTAAATGGGAATGAATACATGTAAGTTTTACTTACACTAGTAGTCTATAACATGGCTTAAGTGTCGTATATATATTGGTTATAAATCTCATGTATGTATTAGAGGAAAAACCCCGAGGGGTGAAATGTATTAAATGAGTGGCCTCACATGAACTCATAACAAACAAGGTTTATGACATATATTCGAAACAATGAGTTGTGACCGAATTGTGAAATTCATCAAACGGGTCAATCAATAATGAGATGTGGAAAATGATGTTTTAATCCAAATGGAATCAATTGAATGAAATTGTTAAGCATGATATTAAATGGGTCAAGCTGTATCACTTGAACCATATGTAAAAGCTTGTGTAATATAGTATCTTGAACTATGGGTCGGGTCAAATGGTGAAGTCCTCACCATTTGAGTCCAACACTTGATGCTTGTATTCCAAGCATTAAGCTTTATAAGGTTAAACGGATCAAATGGCAAGGTTTTACCATTTGAGTTCTGAGAAAATAACGTGTCTAGTTAGAAAGCATGCAGGTACATGCACTTACGCGTACACGCTTGATGCTAAGAATCGTGGATGCTAAGCACAAGTTATGGATATGGTCAAGTCCACCCGGTAAGACTGTAGCTAATTAAACGCCTTCGGGCAAGGTAACAAGAGTACTAAAACTACCCACATGAAGCGTGGGTGCAAATCAAGTAAGTTATTTTTCTAACTATGTCTAATGCGCGCAAACGCGCTTAAAATCTACTAAACAAGTGAAAACTTGAGAAAGGATGAAACTCTAAGTCTGGAAGGACTTAGAGGTTTTTAAACAAGTCATTGAGTTAAAAACATTGGATTTGAAACAAGAAGTTTCGCCACGAATGGCTAAATCGAAAGATTTGGCCATGAGGGGCATTTTGGGAATTTAAAAGATTTCTAAAGGTTGAATCTAAGAAACTAAATCATGATGAAACAAATCGGATAAACGCTTTGGTTGATCAAGTGTCTAATGACTTGACAACTTAATCGGTAGGCATTTGGTATGGTCAAAAAGTGCCTTGTTTGATTCAAGGCCTTAACGGGTCGATATGGGTAAAAAACAACATATACGCTTAAAACTTTGAACCGGGTCATAGCATCATGAGCCGGACTATAATTTCAGTCAAAATAAGGTTTATTTAGTCGGCAAGTCAATACTTTGGCTTCGGGAATCATCAAATGCGGTTGCGACATGATTCCCATGCTTAAAAATCGCCAAACAAACATCAAAGGCTGTGCGCGGCCGCTCGGGCTGAGTGAGCGGCCGCTCGGCCTATACAGAGGGCTCAAAAAGTGTCAGCTCTCTGCGAACGACCGCGCGCTGAGAGCGACCAGCCGCGCACAGAGACCTGCATGACAGCACGATCTTTAAAATTCCATATAAAATCGTAGAAAAATCGTTAGGAGGTGTTCTTTATATGTCTGGAAAGCTCTCGGAGCGTAGAACAATCCTCATTTGAAAGTCGAAGTCGGATTTTGGGTTTTAGAAGGGATAAAAGTGATCCGAACAGCTGCTGCGCATAAGTTGCAGCAGTTTGTTCTCCTGATAAAGGGCCGTTTGGCCTGGTTCGTTCCGTTTCAACGTGTAACGACTACCGTACTAGTTTAAATGTATCATTGACAACCCACTAACCATTCTTTGTGTAATGGTGCTAGGTAAACACGTGAAGGAAGTCCCGGAGCAAGGATCAAGTCGCGATAAGAGCCGAACACGCCCGATCACTCATTCAAGCTTCCGCACTAGAATCTAAGGAGCTCCCGTTAAAAACGCAACATCTTAAAATATGTTTTAGCTATTAAAATGTAAAAATTTGTGTGAATCAAATATGTATTTGATCTTAATGGGTTGACTTATAACAAATTTCAAAGTTTTAATCGGGAGTGGTTTTTAGTTAAGACTATAACTCGTAAGATTAAGCAATAATCGCGTATTTACGGGTTAGGGTCTTACATAAGGGCAACACATTTTTTCCAAAAAGCTACACACAAAAACATTAGAGACTATGATAGAAATTCCGGATGCAAAATATATTCCTAAACAATTGTATATTTCCTAATACATCTTATTATTATGTTTTAAAAACTAACGACACCCAAGACGAAATATTTCACTTTATTGAGCTTAAAAAGACAAACCTATTTGCAAAAAATAAAGATGTCAATGTTACCTATAAACCTGCAAGACCAACAGAAAACCCAAGAATCAATATGTAAACAAATCAACCTACATTTACAAAAAACAACATCAAGAGAAGGAACACATTGCTTAAATCAGATTCCGAAATCACATAATCAACAAACATATACCGAATTTAGCACCCACGATATCTAGGAAGCCTAATTTATCAGTAAATACCGAGTTCAGCATCCTTTTTTTTTAACGGCGAACGACTTTATAGCTATATATAAAGCGCCAGCAAGCTGCTGGGAAAACTCCAAGGCCCCGAAAACGGAGGCATACAAACACAAGAAAAAACAACTCCAAACAACAACAAAACTCAGACTACAAAGTTACAAAAGATGAGCAATATTGAAATCGGACCATTGCTCCCAGGAAAGCTTCACACCGCTTCGCCGATTCGAAATCCAAAGGAACGCATCCTCCTTAACTTGGTCGACGACACTTCTGACCGGAAGAAAGATGCCATCAAAGACTTTAGCATTACGAGCGAGCCAGAGCCTCCAAGTAGTAGCAATCAGCATCATGTTAACCGTTTTCCTCCATTTAGCCGAACCAGGAACGCTCAACAAAAACTCAACCAAGCTGGAAAAAGACACCACATCCGGGGACCATCCAATCTTGAGCCAAATCAAAACATTCCACCAGATAACTTTGGCCCAAGACACTGAAACAGGGCGTGATCCGTACTCTCCTCTTCCAGCCCACATCTGGCGCACAGCTGGTCCGAAATGTGTACACCGTGACGACCCAGTTCGACTTTCGTAGCAATTTTGCCTTGTAGCGCCCTCCATAGAAAATAGTTAGCTTTTAAAGTGGCCCAAGAGTTCCAAAAAAACTTCACAGGCTGATGAATCGAGGGACCCACAGCAGCAAGTTCAAACCTGACATCTTTAACCGAAAAAATAGAGCCTGCATTATTGGGCCAGACCCAGACGTCCTCAGCAGCAGATAGAGAAACACCCCGGATAACATCAGAAAGCTCAGCAATTTGGGCCTGCCCCAACGAGCCCAGAGGCTGAAGAACCTAGCTGCTCTGACTCGCACGCTGCAATCCAGCCGAGGCAAAGAATTGGGCCACCGAAGCGTTCTTTTCAAGGCATGTTTGTACAGGTCTGGAAATAACTCCATGAAAGGAGAAGGCGAGCACCAAGAATCCTTCCAAAATCTAACTTTCTCACCGTTTCCGAGTCTAACAGTGAACCGGTTAGACATATTAATACCCTTCTGAAAGAGGGCACAATCCACCCTACCAATATCCTTCCAGACTCCAACCGAGGCATTCTTTAAAGGCACAAAATGTTTATCACGAGATGACAAGTGAAAGGCCTTAATAACTTCAGTCCAAATGAGGGGCTGCTCGTTTTTGAAACGCCCCCACCACTTAGCCAACATAGCCAAGTTGAATTCTTCAATGCTACCAACTCCCAACCCACCCAAGGGCTTAGGTTTCAACAATTTCGACCATCGAATCCAACGGAGCTTAACCTTACCATCTTTTCTACCCCATAAAAAGTCCCGCCTCATAGTGTTTTGTCATATATGCAAACTTCATGAAGAAAAGGAGGGGTTTGGAAGTTTATCAATTACAAATGCTAAAATGATGATGGAAATCAGCAAAACAGCTTAAAAGTTCAAGATTTAAGGTTAACAAATTATTGAAAATTATCCTTGACTTTATCTTTGAACTCCTTTTAAAGTCTATCGGCAACAATTTTTGCTTAAAACCTCGCCGCTAGGATGGCCTTATGCAACTAAACCAAACCCGGGGTTCCTTGAATATTAATCTTTAACGTACCTGAGAACTTCTCCGCTTCAAAGTCACCTCCAAAACCTCTCCTAAAGTACCAAAACTCTTTTTTTTTTTTTCCGATTTGTGTTGTTCTATCTCCCATATGCTGCCGAGTGTCATCCCCTTTTATAATATCCTGCCATCAAGCTTCTTAGGTCACAAAAGTCGCCGATGACACATTATTATTCAAAAGTCCTGAACCACAGCCACAAAACCATCTAATTAATGTCAAAGGATAAAATTAGTAACTATAATCACGAAAAAGAATTCAGAGAATATAACAGACGTAAACCATACTAACAATCACGTATGCGAACACACACGCCAAAATCGGCCATGTCTCGAAGACTACAACACAGCATACCGGAGGTTTTTTGGTTGGAGACCTGCTGATGACACATTACTATTCAAATCAGTGATATATTTTAGGCAGTCAATAAGTAATTGATTAATTAATTAATAGCTCAAGAAAAAGATAATGCCAACAAATCACCTGAGAGTGAAACCAACACATCTCTAAAGTGAAGCGTTGCACCACCACATGCCATCACCATCTTACGCCACCAACACGTCCCCCAAGCCCGTGCAAACTCTACCTCCAAGACACACTCAACCACGAACATCATCAACACCATGACCACGCCAAACCCGTTTATCAAACCTGCAAAACATGATACTATTCAAATCTTGGGAACTACTCAAATTCGCCATTTCTATAATTGCAATCTGAACTATCCTACACAAAATGGACCACCAACCATAAGTTTTAAGCCCAATCTTTTTAAAACTACTTTAATCTTAATAACTTTGAGTTTGAGATGTATATAAGCTTGAGTGTTGGCTCACTTGATACCTACTCTTACACAATAAATAACCAGGTTCACAAACAAACTATCCTTAAAAGCAACATTATAAATTGTCAGAGGCTAAGATCAAGGAGCCAATAACACCTAAACATATCTTTAATGAGATCAACATGAGTTATTATTCCCATTATCTGATAGAGTCTTATCAACTCTATCTGATAGAAACCATTGTTTTGACTCCTAAACCTTAGCACGTTTAAGATCAATCTTCATAGTTCGGAATTCCCAACATATATTGCTATACATTACATCTTAATTAAACACTTTGCTAGCAATACATCTTAAAGTGTGATCTTTTTTAGAGAAGCCCAATTGAACCTATTATGGATCAAAGGTGACTCATATGTTGATACACTTATTCAAGTCAAGCACTGCCATTCCATCAAAGATTATATATTCATAGTGCAATAATGTTTTCATTATTCATTAATTTTATGGCTCAACCCGTGTCAATCGGGAGATCTGTTTTGCCTCAACGCACGGGTAATCATTATGATCTAGCAGAAGTCCATCGTTTGTACTTGAAACTAATGTAAACAACTTTGTATGTTGATTCATGTAGAAAACTTATGTACATGTGTACTTTTTATGCTAATATTTTCGCAGTTTAATGTGCCACATCACCCGCTACACGTTCCCGAAGTGTAGCGTGGGGTAATTTTACTAGTGAATAACAATAATAAAAACAATATTATACAAAATAATATAATCGACTAATAGGTCCCCATAGTTTAAGTTAAACTGGATTTGAACCGGTGAAAGAGTTGACGCTGAAGACCTTTAATAAACTGAATTTAAGTGGCCGTTTTAACAAAGAATTGCATGGTTTCTTGTTCTTCTTTTAGTTTTATGATACGCCCAGATCGGTTCATTTGTGTTGACCGGTTTACACTAAATAGATATTATTAAATTGTTTTGATGTAGTAGAAAAGAAAAAAAGTGTACATAAGTAATAATTTTGATCGAATGTTATGTCTTCATTGTCTTGCCAGTTATAAAGGATCTATTCTGGAGGCCAAAATTAAAGGGCCTATATTCGAAAGTTAGATCAGTTATAACGACCCATAATTGCAGTTTAAGTAGGCTTGGGCTAAAGTTATAATAATATTAAAAATAATCGCCGTTGCCGGGGATCGAACCCGGGTCACCCGCGTGACAGGCGGGAATACTTACCACTATACTACAACGACTCGTATATTTTATGAGTTGACATACAATAATATTATCACAAAGAAAACACGTCAGTTAATTAAAGATCTAGAAAAAATGATTTGTGTTGAACCAGTATACCATCATAGCTGAAACCAACAAGGGTGGTTGAAATGGAAGGTTTGTTATACATTCTAACACTCTATAATCATACTTTACTACAATATGATTCGACTATGTCTTTGCTCATGTGCGACATATTTAAGTTGTACTTCCTTGTAAGCCAGTTTGCAAATATATTATTTTGAATATAAACTAAAAACACCATCACGCAAGTATTGCAATGTGTCACGGGATGTTCTCTCAAACATATGCAAATATTAATCAAGCGAGTCAAATCGCTAAATAAAATTCAGATTGTTATTATTATAATATAACTTCGTAATCATATTTAAGACATTGTTACTACATACAAATCTTAATAAGCTATACAAAAAGTGTTATGGGTCACCTATTCAGATTTCGACACGCAAAAGGTCCTCGTTTTGATTTGACCTCGCCCTTTTGCCACATGAAACTACTTGCACTCAAAATCACAAACTTAAGGTATAATATATACATACAAGGCCAAATGCATCATGCTTGATGTGTGTTCAAGGTACATTGTATGCAATTGCATTACTTCTTCTTCTTATCTTCTTGAGCTCTTTCGACGACCACTGGAGCTGCAGGTATACTAAACCACCACTCTCTCATCCTCCGAATCCATCTTTCGGTTTCTGCTCTTCTCACTGGTGAGTACTTAGTAAATTCTTCCAAAAAGGTAAGTAGAAGCACGTATCTGAAGGGTATAATGGTCATAAATAAAGCGAAAGCCACAAGTGCTGCTGCAAATCTATTGCTTGCCTGAACACAAACACGAAACACTAGATTAGTCTTTTATGTGGCAACTTTTAACTCATTACTTATGAACGGATTGAGTTGGGTTGTGTTGCGTTGTGGTTTTATCTCTTAGCGGATGTACTGGTAAGACCAGAAAAATTACTGAAAAAAATTACAAGTACAATGGCTAGAATTCATCAGCTAGCAATGTGTGACTCATTCCCTACATAGCCGTTCTTTTTAAATTTGACCCATTTGAGAGTAAAGATAAGTCATAACCCAAATCGAGCCATTAAACATAAAGGCATTGAAATCGCCACATCTAGTTATTATTCAAAAACCAAAAAGGTGGAATTCCACATTGCTGTTCACTATGAATCCAAGTCTATATTAGTTATTTTACATATATCATGCCGTTAAAGTACAAGAACATTAGAGAAAATATTACCTGTGGAAATAAGGATAATAACAGGCCATGTATTTTGAGAAGAATAATATTTCCCTGTTGGATTAGCTCTTCACCTTGAGAAATTGCATTTTGAACAGCCAAAAGTTGTTCCATTTTGTTCATTGGTGGCGGCACTGTGACCTTAAGTTCATAAAATGGCTTTCCTCCACTAAAATGCCGTGCACGCACAATGTTAATTGCAATATATACGAGTACTAATGCAAACATATAAGCCAGCCATCCGCTGCACAATACAAAATTTGGTATAGTTATGGATTCAAAACCAACATGTTATGTATAGAAGTTTCAAACCTTGGTGGATTTATAAATTCATAAAATGTCCTAAACCAATATACTTGAAAATTATATAGGTAAAAATAAATTAAATGATCTTGACAAAAAGGGTCACCAGTTAACCCAATCCGTCCACTTTTGACCTCTAATAGTTGGTATTGAATTAAAAAGCAACTCACTAATGACATGAAAATCCAATACTCCGTTCTGATGTTTGTTAAAAGTCAGCATCACCATTATTATGACAATTATACTCTAGTAGGAAATAAGATATTGAGGATATAAGCTCACCAGTAAATGATGAATGCGAAAATTAAACAGAATGCAAGGGACTTTTTGGGCTCTTCCCAGTACAATAGTGCGAGAAGACGATTCCCAAGGTTAGTTAAAGGAATAAGCAACTCCTGCAATAACAAAAAGGAATAACCAGTATGACGAATGTTACAAGTTAAGAACACAAAAATCAAGCACGAAATAACTGGTCAAAACATTTTAGTACACTAGTTGTCTAGTTGGAGTTGTCTTTCCTGTAGTGGTATTTAATTCTTGGCCAAATTTATGTGACTTTTAATTTGCTCGACCCATTCCCCTTTTAGCTGTTTTTTTTTGACCAATTTGAGATTAAACGACTCAAATTACAACCGCTATAAAAACACATGCGAATGAAACAAAATTGCTAGGTTTTTAATTTAGCAAAACCTTAAACACAGCCAAATTGGTGTCAAGCCCTTCAACTTTAGCTCCGTCAACTGTTGCTTGTGCATCTGCAACCATCTTATAATTGCTTCTACATTCTTCCACAGCTTTCTCCAAAGGAGTCATCTCTCCGACAATTATCTCACCAACATTTATCAGAGATTGTTTAGGCACATTAGAATTTGTGCCAAATACAAATCCTAGGCTAGAAGCCATGGTAGTGGAGGATATTGAATGCATTCCATCACCAGAAATAGTACAATTGTTATTTCTTTCGGTCTCTTTGGAAGTCAACATTGTAGCAATTGTTACCAATATCCGGTCACCACCTGGAAGTTGATCACAAGCACTGTACATAAGACCTGCCTCATGGCACAGTGGTACTATGGAATTCATGTTACTGAGAGCTTGTATTCTTAAAATTCCAAATACTGCTTTTAGCAGCGCTTCATCCCGTTCAACACCGGTAATCTGGAATTTTCTAATAAAACGGTGGGCGAGTAAAATTTCACGCACAATGGCTAGCCAATAGTCACGCCTAGCATGTCCTTTGAGCTCAGGAAGCTCCATAATAACCGGTTCGGATCTACATTGGAACCCAAAATCAGCTCAAACAGGTCACATCAAAAATAGCATGAATGTGTTGTTAATTGTCTAAACGGCTCAATAAAACAAAATAGCTATAAGGGTAATGCCACAAATGAGTTGAACATGCTGAAAGTTGTCCAACGTCTATTTTTAAGGAATACAAGCTCCAAAATTGGTCTCATTTACAGATTATTTCTATTATTATAGCAATAATCTATTTCTAATCATAACCAACACATTAGTGATTTTGATTTCTTCAACAAAAATCACAAAATAGTGTTTGCGGGTCAGCCAAACCAGCTCGCTTTTCCCGTACTAAAAGATCATCCGCTGTTTTTCCCATACTAAAAGATCATCCATTTTGATCCCTTACTGAATGTGCAAAACACAACTTGCCATCTCTATGAAATATAGTGATAAACAAGATAGCTATAACATATGCCTTAATCCTTACAACGCATTCGACTTATACAAGACAGCCTTGTCGAAAAGTCTTGATCCCCATGGGCCAGTCAACTCAGCCTTGACAAGCTGCTTCAAGTCATCCGCCAACTCATAAACTGTGGGCTTATCATATGACACAACACGGAGAGCTTCAAAGTACAAAGCATGATCTGTCAGAGTTAACCGACCTGACATCATAAAATTATGCATGGACACATGTAAGAACTTCAGCAATATAACTAGTACTCTTATATTTTATGATTTAAGGAATTTTAAATGGTGAACGTTGGCTAATTGACACACCAGGCCAAGTTGAAATTCCTAGATGTTGAAGAACTGGCTGTGTTGTGACAGTACCGTCAACTTCAAGAACTCTTTCTCCTCTTCCAGATCGTTGGGATAAAAGGAGCGATGACTCCGAGTGACATTTAAGTTTTTTAACAGCCCTATGAGGAAGACAAATTTTGTCAGCCTTGTTGAGTATATTCATGAATTAAACAACTCTGAATAATGAAATATTCTTTAAATGGACACATGAAATTTATTTGATCGACACCAGTGTCACAGTAGATATAAATTAATGATTACTTTCTCTCGTGAGCACCAGCACCACCATAAAAGAAACTGTTACCATATAGGTTACTGCTAGTAGAGGTGGCAATTTTGATCCATTAATAAGTAATGGGTCAATTTGGGTCATACCTTATATCTAATGGGTCAAATGGACAAAATTAGACAACTTGGCTAAAATGGAAATGGGTTGAATGTCGCTCAACGTGTATTCAAAATGCATAAAACCTTCTGAATCGTTTATTAAAAAAATACGAGTATGATTTTATAAACAGTTCTTGTAATGATAAAAATAAATATTAAATAAAAGGAGAAAACGAGTGTCTGAGGGTTGGCCCGGCCTGTTTTGAACTGTACTAAATGCAGAGTATTGAGTACCTTTCCAATCCAATAAGGTATTTCTCAAAGGTAGAAAATGGAAGTCGGCCTCCAGTAGATGCAGTAAGAAACTCAAATATGTAACTACTGATTATTACATTAGCTATAATAGGCACTGCTGGAGCTATTCGGGAGAAGGCCTCTAACCCCACCGTTGCATCCTCGTCTATCTGCAAAGTAGATTTCGCAGCAAGTCAGTATTTTGTCTGTAAGGCGTTTAACCCATGTCTGCTTGCATTCAAGTTAAGGATGCAAAACCTTCACTATAAATGAATAATAAAATCCGACAATGTGATTACTAGTGCATCAAGAAACGATAACTCTATCTAGGATAGACAATGAGACATATATCCACTAAAGATGCTCATACAAATTCAAGTTTTAAAGCTCTATAAGATCAGGGAGCCCTTGGTAAAAAAAAAATATTTATATTTCTTACATCTCCATGTAGATTAATAGGCTGTCATTCGCCGACAGAAAAACCATACAAGTTTCCCAGTTTCACTTGTCAATCATTCTTTGACATTAATCATGTTGTGCAAAATTGAGTGTGAAAATCTATTAATAGTATTCTTCAGGCAAGGTTGTAATCTACCATTAAGACGCTACCACCGCATTTGCAGATGCTAACCACCGAGTTTAGACCACTTTGCAAAGGATAAGATATTGGCAAGAACTACCTTTTACTATTCAATATGTTAGCTTATCATCATTATATCTCAATGTAACAAAGGGTGTTGTCATAAGTACACAGTATGACATCATCATATGGGCAGTATGACAGGCGCAAAATGGTCATAAGGATAACATCAACTTTTGTGTAAGGATAACACATCATACATGCATTATGATTTGACCAACATCAACTCATACGATCTGTGTAAACCTTATGGCCCATATGCTATGTCAGTCTAACAAGTCAATGAAGTCATACTCGTATGACCATTTTTCGCCTACCATATGGCATGTATAAAACGTCAGTTGTGTCTGTATGGCTTCACCCTGTACCAAAAAATAAACATACATCTATAGAAGGCTGACTAGCAGCATTCGGAACTTCCCAAGCAAGCATCATATCAAACATCAATCGTCTAAACCTTTTGTCCTCCATATAACCACTAACTTGCATCGTCTGCGCAAGCGCCCTGAAACATGTATACTCTAAAAAATTCCGAGCATATCGTGACGAACTTTTCACAACGTCAGACGCCACCGCCTCAAAGTTTTCACGAAGTTGATCCACAGATACATCCAGAACTCTGCAATCACAATATACAAACTCAACAAGCCTTCAATGTAACAACTATTAACAATCACATAAATACAACATGAATTCAATCAACCTAATTGTTACAACATAAATGTTACAGACAAGAACAATTGCAAGATATTAGACTTGTCCCACATCAGTTGTGTGATGGGCAACTTAATGGGCTCTCTTACCCATCAAACTAGTCTTTTTGTGTTAAGTTCTCTTGTTTGGGCCGTAACATTGGTATTAAAGCCGAACTAGGAGTGATGGCACACGGACTGATGGCCTGAAGGTAACCATCCGCAACCCTTAAGGACAGTCGATTGACACGAACTGGAACCATTGCAAGGGATGGGACTTGTCCCATATCGGTTGTATGCGCAACAGATGTGCGTTTATAGTCCAAATGGATTCTCTCACCTATTAGACTAGTCTTTTGGTTGAGTCTCCTATTTGGGCCGTAAATGACACGTGGCGGCTCGAGAGCTACTCGGGATCGGCTCGGTAAAAAGCTCGAACGAGCCGAGCCTTATCGAGCCCGAGCTTGAGCCTTATATACAAAGCTCGTTTAGGCTCGCGAGCCTAAACGAGCCCAAACAAATGTTTTACTATTTTTTTTATATATGCAATTTTGTCCTTTGAACATGTTCAATTTTAATTACTAATATTGGTGAGCGAGCTCGAGCCGAGCTTTTGCTCGTTTAAGCTATTGAAGTGAGCTCGAGCCGAGCCGAGCTCGAGCTCTATGGTTTTATTTTCGAGCCGAGCTCGAACTTAGAATAGTAGGCTCGAACCGAGCCGAGCTCGAGCCTCAAAAAAGTATGACGAGCCGAGCTCGAGCCTAGTTAGGCTCGGGCTCGGCTCGTTTACACCCCTACTTGTTTTATAACCAACGAGTACGTTGGCATTTAAGAAGGGTCGATTCTTACAGACTGTAACTATTACAAGGTACGAGACTTGTCCCATATCGGTTATATTTGAAAAGGCCTGAGACTAGTATTTTGGGTTGAGTTCTTGTGTTTGGGCTGTAACAGCATAACTTACATCGAACATCGACGAACAACTGCATTAGCGACAGCAGATAGCTCATGGATCCAGTTTTTATCTTCAGCAGAAGGAGATCGTTTCATCTCTTCAAACTCTTCTTCATGAGATGAATTATTCTGGCTCTTATTTAACCATTTAATTGATCCGTCTCTGACAAACTCGATTATGTTTTTGGTTTTGTTAACAGCAGCCATAAATATTAATTACTCTTGGAAATTTGTGATCGAATTAGGGTTTGTGATTGTGGATTACGAACAGAATATAATTATCATTGTTTAGAATATAAAATAGTTGGAAGAAAGGGATTACAAGGCAATTGCATGAAAAGGTGCCACGATGTTATGTGAATCAGACACACGTGTTGGTTTGAAACGAACATGCATGTCCTTCGATGTGGATTTTATAAATTAGGTTAATTGGATTTAAATACTCTAAGGCCGGACGGGGTGGTCTGTCATGGCCACCCCGTGATGATTGTGATGCCGTAAAACACCGGCCGATGCAAAAGATCACGCTCGCGATGACTTAATTTCGTGATACACATTACGACAAAAAACTAGCCATTTGTTACCGTTGGCTGGCCACCAAGAGCCATTTGACCGTTTAAAAATAAAAAACAAGGTTTTTTTTGTTCCAACCACTATATATATCCATACAAAATCAAAACAACATACAACCAAAATAACACACAATCAAAACAACACACTATCAAACAATACATTCAACTTCAAAAAAAATGGAAGGATTTAGCAAGAAACAATCGGCTACGAAACGAAAGTTTAAACCAAAGGTTCGGCCTAACTTAGGCGAACCGGCTAGATTTCGTCAAGACGCACCACAAACCCCAAAACCTTATGTTTCAAACCCAACAATTCTCGTTTCCAAACCAATATCCAGTGCACTGCTCTCAACCTAACATGCCAACCCAAATCGCATTCGGAGTGTTCCAAGCACCTCCCGATCCGATTGATCTACCTATGTTCGACCGTTATGGGGTTCGCGATCTGGAGAAGTATACGGTCGAAGATTCTGAGGAAGATGAATATGAATATGAACAAGAGGTAGAGGAAGAAGAGGAGATACAAGTGCAAGCACCAAGAGGAAGAGGAAGAGGAAGAAGAGGAGATATAAACATCGGGCCAAAAGACAGAACTCGTTGGACGCAAGAAGAAGAAGTGGCGTTGGTGAAGTTGTTTTTACATATTTCCGAGGACAAACGCGTCGGAAATCAACAATCAAAAGACACCTTTTGGCTGCGAGTGAAGGCCCAATTTGAACAACTTACTGGTATGACGACAAGGCGAATGGATCAAATAATCGGTAAATGGAGCGATATAAATAAAAAAAATGAGCAGATTCAACGCCCTCTACGTCACACAGGTATATTATGTTATTTTTTATAAATCGTTTACTTTATATGTTTCTTTACAAATATTGTTAACTTTACATTTTTTTATAAATCGTTTACTTTATATGTTTCTTTATAAAAATTGTTAACATTATATTTTTTTATAAATCGTTTACTTTATATTTTTCTTTATAAAAATTGTTAACTTTATATTTTTTTTTATACATACGTAAGGGCTGGCAAATTGTGTATACCTGACCTGTTAAGACACGAACATGGCTGGCAAATTGTGTATACTCTGAATAGGTGCTTTTAGGATAAAGGTGTAAAAAAAACCGAAACTGGTTTTTTTTATTTTTTATTATTGGTTAAAAAACCGTTTTTTTCCGGTTCCCACCCTCTAGAAAAATAAACCGGTTTAAAGCTGGTTTTCTAAAACAAACAGTTTTAAAACCGATACCAACCGGTTATACTGGTTAGGGGTTTTGTAAAAAAAAAAAAAAAAAACCGCTGTTATAATGGAATCGCTTTAAAAAAAACCGGTTTTTCCTCGTAAAAAAACCATATTCTCGATAACCCGATTATTACCCCTTTCTTGGTTTGCACCAGTTAAACTAAACAAGACCTAAACCCTGGTGCCGTCTAAAACCCTGTAAGCCTCAATGGCCATAGAACGAAACCTAATCGAA
This sequence comes from Ambrosia x helenae, assembly GCA_030844895.1. Lineage (NCBI taxonomy): Eukaryota > Viridiplantae > Streptophyta > Magnoliopsida > Asterales > Asteraceae > Ambrosia > Ambrosia x helenae. The sequence goes on from CM061227.1 coordinate 37,078,447, forward strand.
GAAGAAGGATGCTTGCATCGATTCTACAAAATAGTTCTTGGTTGGGATTACATTCGTCTACTCAAAGAATCCTCTGTAAGTTCCCTTTCTTTCTCTCTTTAATTTAGTATAATAAACATGCAAATTCATCAGTATTTTGTGTTTGATTTGGATTAAACAGAAGAAAGAGGGAAAAAACAATGCAAACGAAAAGGATTTGGGGTTGAAACAGGTGAAGGACACGTACAAGGATGTTGATGATTATATTGCTACATTTGAGCCTCTTTTGTTTGAAGAAGTTAAAGCTCAGATCCTACAGGGCAAAGATGAGGAAGAAGGTATGTATGTTTGATTAAATAATTAGTTTATTTTTTTTTCAAGCATTTTACTTGTATGTTTATTACTAGTTTGATTTTGTTGAGGAAAATAATAGGTAATTATATATTGTAGTATGAAAGCCCTGCTTGCGGTGTGCGCATAGTATATATGTGTCGCATAGTATACATGTGTGGGCCACAGAAGGGCAAAAGTAAAATTGCACTAACTTTAACGTTTTTACAAGTTTCGTGAAAATAACGTTAAAAGCGGCGTAAGTTTAATGATGCATCGTGTGGTGGTGTTGATAGCGAAAAGACAAGGGGGGTATATGCACCAATGGGGCTTGTCCCCATTTCTAAGTATTGTGTGCCTTATGTTCACTGCCTATGCAATTATGCAAAACGACTATCGAGTAAGGCTGTATACGTCTTACCCTCCTCAGACCCTATCTTAGCTTTGCTATTGGTGGGATTCACTGAGTAAATTGAGTATGATGATGATATTATTGTAGTATGACTGGTTGGATATGAAAAACAAATGTGTAGCTTTGTCTTGGTGGTGCTGCTACTTTAGAGGCTATGAGATCCCTTATAGGATGTAGGAGGCATGTGTAGTATGACTAGTTATTCATTATTGTTAAGATTATTTAAGCTCATCCTTAAGAGGAAGAAAATTAGGGGTGAAGGTTGAATGGTATCATGTTAATTGCCAGGTTGAATCGTTGAACCGTAAAATGACAGCATATTTTTGTTCATGTCAAAGACATTAACCCTACCATGGACACGCTTAAATTCGTATAACTCGAACAGTCGAACATATAGTGTGACCTGTGTATGTAAATGAGTCAAATTGGTTGCAATCAAGTTGTAAACAAACGTCAAACCGAACACGACCCGTGTAATTAATTAGGATAAGCAAACACAAAATGTTTATTAAAACGGTTTTGACATGACATCTCAGAACCTGATTAATTTTTTGTGGTGTCAGGAGTTGCGACCTCTAAAGAAAGTACTTGGAAAGATTGATAGAGTGCTTCGTTTTTGTCCACGAGTAATAGAGATATCTATAAATAATTAAATATACAAAATACTTGAACAGGAAATTATGTGTTTCTGCCATGAAATATGTAATTTACTACCACTTATTCAAAAGTCTATTGTTTGTTTTTAACTTTCTAGGTTTTATACATTTATATTATGCATTTCCAGTAGTAAACATTGAAGTACAACGTGTATATATATACATACAGCTGTGATAGTTATCTGTTCTTTTTTCCTGTTTTAAAGAAACGGAATGGAAGATGGGTATTGTGGTTCAATGTCATGAAACCGACGGGTTTCATTTGCTAGAGTTATTTGGTGAAGACTGGGGGTCTGTATCACAAAACGACTTGTTGCTACTATCAAAAGAAAAGGTTAGCACTATATTGAGTCGATCTTGTGTTTGTTTTGTTTTGTCATATATCTGAACTCTTGTGCTACAATTGGCAAGTGTAAACTGAGTACATTTTTTGCAGTTTGGAGATGATAAAAAGCGTCCAATAGCTTACGCATTTGCATTGGTTGAGCACCGTTTGCCAGATAAGCTTAGACTAAGAATGCATTTAGATGGAGAAATAAAGAGGGTACATACAAATGAGGTCACTACTTCAAAAACTCTTATGAAAGTGCGTTCTCGTATTACAGAACAACAAAAGCCGTGGCACATAATGAAGGTAAAATTATTTGTCTTCTACAAACAAGCAGTATTTCCTATTTGTGTATTTCTATTGCAAAATCTTCCATTTTCTAGAGCATATAAATCAATTTCTTGTATCAAAATATTTTGTTATGTGCAGGTCTGCAGTTTATCAACCATAGCTCGCGAATATGTTGCTATGCGTTCAATTAGCTTCTTGCCATACAAAGATGTGATTCTAAAAGCTGCTGATAGCATTTGCGATTCTGAAGATCAAGCCTGGAAAATTTCTAAGCCTCTTATGGAATATATCCAAACAAACCACAATTCAACACAGCTGGAAGCTATACGTGTGAGTCTTTAGCAGTTCTTAACTCCCAAATATAACCTATTTGTTGCTCCCAGACATGTCATTGAATTGTCTTTATTGTAGACTGCTGACATCAACTTTACACATGAGTGTACAATAACTCCTGTCTGTATATTTCTTTCATGCAGGCAGGGCTTTCACGCAGAAAATTTGTCCTGATTCAGGTATTCCTTCTACCAAACTTTATTGATTTTCTGCCTTGTATTTCGTGAGTTTATTTTTCATCTGAAAGAAACAAACGACACATACATCTATTGTTGACTCTTAATAGATAAGAAATCCATTTACTTATGGATGGGTTGATTCAGATTATGTTTTATATCTAAGGGGTCAAACAGATAAAACAAATAACATAATTGAAAAGGAAATGGGTCAAAACTCACCAAAGTGTACTTCTTAAAGCATAAAACCTCCTAAACCATTTTAGTTAAAATGTTAAAATTGAAACAATGTAATATATGTAATCGTATTCAGTACAATAGTTTATTATTGAAAAGATTAACCTGGACAAAAAGTGTTCTAGGTCAATCCAACCTGAATCAAATTTACCAGTTTTAAACTGTCGTCCAACCAGCCTGACCGGACCATTTTGCTACCTTTAGTCCTTTATGTAATTGGTTGGATCGATGAGTTTTTGTTTATTCGTTATAAATGATTGAAGGTAAGAATTTGTCCTGATCTTTGATTTTGTGTGAATCAACATTAATCTCTTGAATCATTGGTCTTAGTAGGACTTCCAATAATAATTTTTTAAGTCTTTGCTAACATGCTTCTAAGGTCAAAATTAAATGATATATGTTTATGTCAGTGAGCATGACACCATTTAGCTTATGCTTTTCAGGGTCCACCTGGAACAGGAAAAACACAAACAATTCTCGGGCTTCTTAGTGCCATACTGCACGCAACTCCTGCTCGCATACATACTAAGTGAGCAACTTTCTTAGTTATTGCTTAAGCCTTAAGGTTGTCATATGATGTATATCTTTGGATTCCTTTGTTCATAATGTCTTTTGCAGGGGTAAAATAAGTGAAATAAAACGTGGGCCAGATTTACACATTGAAGACAAGTACGTTTTGTCACGTTTTTTGTATTTTATTCATTCTTTCACCCAGTTATCTCTTTCCCTGGACATTTTTTTATCAAGCATCTTGTTTGTTAAACCGCTATTTTGTATTATTTTTTATTTTTGTAGAAAAAAGCAATGGGCAATAGCTTCTCCATGGCTAACTGGAATTAATCCTAGAGATGCAAAGATGCCAATTGATGGTGATGATGGTTTTTTTCCCACCACTGGCAATGATCTTGTAAGTTACTAAGTTCTGTTTCCTTATAATTTTATTCATATTGGTGGTCCAAACACTCACATGTATAAATTCTTCTTATGCATACACAGAAACCGGATTTCGTTAAGTCCAGCCGTAAATACCGTGTACGTGTTTTGGTGTGTGCTCCATCAAACTCGGCACTTGACGAGATTGTGTTGCGACTTTTAAGCACTGGTATTTGTCAATATATGTCAGTTTTACCTTTTATCTTTCTTCATCTTCTTTGTTGTGCCTGTTCCCTTTATGAGACAAGCTTTTTGATTTTAGGCATTCGTGATGAAAATGATCGTTCTTACGCTCCTAAAATAGTTCGAATTGGTCTCAAGGCGCATCATTCTGTTCAGGCTGTGTCTATGGATTATCTGGTATGTACCTGGGAATCACGAATATAGTTTCTAGATTCTTACATAGAATCTGCCGGTGATAAAAGGACGTGTGTATTTTTTCAATGCTACAGAATATGAATATTTATGTGGGAGCTTTGACTTTTCAGGTGGAACAAAAACTTGCAGGCATGGATTTTCAAACTGCTGACAAACAAAAGCAAGGTGGTGGTGCAAGGGACAGAGATGCGATTCGTGCTTCAATCATGGATGAATCTGCAATTGTATGTATTTTTAGCCTTATGGTGAGATTTAAATTACCATACGACTTACAATTTTTGGTTTTCTGACAGGTCTTTTCCACTCTTAGTTTTAGCGGTTCAAGTCTTTTCACTAAGCTTAGTCGCAATTTTGATATTGTTGTGATAGATGAAGCTGCTCAAGCAGTATGTTCTTCTGGACATAATTTTACTAGTACAAAAAATATTTGATAAATATGACATCACTTGAAAAATTTTCACATTCTTCATTTATCTTCAACAGGTGGAACCAGCAACACTAGTCCCTTTAGCCAGTGGATGCAAACAAGTATTTTTGGTATGCGCACAGCGCACTATATGCCTTTTCTAAACATGAATTTATCAAAAATGGTGATTTTTATAGTATTTTTAATTTTTTTTTAGGTTGGTGATCCTGTTCAGTTGCCAGCAACAGTTATTTCTCCTGTTGCTGAGAAGTTTGGGTAAGAACTTGATGAGTGAATACAACATTTACTATCATCCTTTCGGATAACTTCTAACTTTGACTCCATTTATCTGACTATAGTTACAGCATGAGCCTGTTTAAAAGGTTTCAAAAGGCAGGATATCCGGTGCAGATGCTGAAAACACAATACAGGATGCATCCCGAGGTTCGGCTTTATCATCTGTACTAATTATTTAAATGTTTTTTGTATTCCGAAATCGTAAATTTACGTTCAACAAATATCAGCTCAGTCTGGCTATCCAGAGTGAATATTACTCAGAATGATTACTCACCGATAGAGGTGGCATTGCTGGTTGGGCTACCGGCATGGTTGTTAAAATCTTGCCTACTAGTCGGAGGTTCACTGATTAATTTTCATCTAACCGGATTGATGGCGGTCAACACTGGTCAAATCTGGCCCTAAGAGCATTCACATTTGGTCCCATACAATTTTGTGAGCAATGTGTTCAGAACCGGACCGGCCGGCCCAATGAACCAGCCCAAAAAGTCGAACCAAAACAACAAAAAAAGTTAAAAAGAATTAAAAAACCCGGTGTAACCGGACAAAATCCCGGTCCAACCGCCGGTCCAGTGGTTCAACCTCCGTCCTATGCATGGGCGGTCCAACGTAGTGACCCGGACCGGCCGGGGTCCGTTTCCCGGTCCGATTGGTCGGACCGGTCGGTCTGGTCCGGGTTTTAAAACCTTGTTTGTGAGAGAAAACCCCATATTTTTTTATGGGGTTGTGAGTGGAGAAAATAGGGAACCTACTCTTTATCGGTATATTTGAGGATATTTGGGAATATATTGGGGAAAACAGTTTTCCTGTATTTATTTTTTAATATTTGTTAAAAGTGGTTGTGAGTGGAGGGGAGAGAAACTGTAATGATCTTTAGTGTAATATGTGGTTGTGAATGAATTGGGGATGGGAAACCTATTGTGAATGCTCTAATCGACCAAAAGTCAGTGGCAGTCTAGTGATTCCGGCCAAATCTCGGGCAAAACCTGTAAATTTCTGGCGATTAATCATATCTACTTTAAAAAAATGGGTTGAGGAACGTGTTAAAACATGTCTACTTAAAAAATTACATACAAAAATGTGTATATATACAAAATGTAAAACTGAAAATTACATATAAAATCCCAATCCGATTAATCACTAGTCGGTACCAAAAGCGCCTAGCGATTTTTACAACACTGGCTACGGGTCAAAGGCTAGCAGGGTAGACTATCACTTTCTGTGATTCTGTCATTTTTAATTGTTTTTGAATAATCACTGTCAAATATGATTACAAAAGATATTTTTTCAACATTAGAAAACATCTTAAATATAGTGATTCATGGGGGGCTTTTTTCTTTAATGTAGGGTCAGGGCGGGTTGACCCGAGTACTTTTTGTTATTCTTTTTAAGAAAATAGTTAGTGCTGGATGTTATTAAATATGACTAAAAGATATATTATGTCAATGATAATAATCTAATTTGTTGGATAAACTGAATTAGGAGCTTGTATTCGTTAAAATTAACTTTGGGCCACTTACGATCCATTTAACACATTTCTTAAGCTAATGTTTTTTGCCATTTTGATATGTAAAGATAAAACATCACCGAATCTATCCATTGATTAGTAAACGGGTTAAAACAGCCATCTTAGTCAGGGACCTAACTGCAGCGGTTTATTTCTCACAGATAAGAAGCTTCCCTTCAAAAGAATTTTATGATGGAGAATTGGAAGACGGATCGGATGTTAAAGACAGGACGAAGCGTTTATGGCATAAATACCGTTGTTATGGACCATTTTGCTTTTTTGATATACACGAAGGGGAAGAAACACAACCTTCAGGAAGCGGATCATGGGAAAACGTTGACGAGGTTGAATTTGTGTTGCTAATGTATCATAAATTGGTCAGCAGTTATCCAGAACTTAAGTCAAGTTCCCGGCTTGCAATAATATCCCCTTACAGATATCAAGTGAAGCTCTTTCGTACGAAATTCAAGGAAAAGTTTGGTGTAGATTCAGAGAAAGTTGTGGATATTAATACTGTGGATGGTTTTCAGGTTAACTTTTTTTTTTTTTTTAAATATGCATAATATGTTTTTTATGTTTAAAGCTTCAATAGCAACATGAACAGTGTTTTTAAACCTGTTAAATGCAGGGTCGAGAAAAAGACGTTGCAATCTTTTCATGTGTTAGGGCGAGTAAAGAGAGAGGTATTGGATTCGTGGCTGATTTTCGGCGAATGAATGTTGGTATAACTAGAGCAAGAGCTTCCGTCCTGGTATGATTTGTCACTAGATGTTATTGTTTTTTTTTTTTTCTAATTTACAGGTGGTGATTTGTGATTTCGGCTCGTTTACTTCTTAATGGGCCATTTTGGGTGCTTTTCCATATTTAAAATGGGTCGAACAAAAGAATTTGCAAAAAGGGAAGGGATCAAATGGGTTAAATTGGTTGAAAGTCACTAAGAGTCTGTTTTTAGTGCATACAATTTCTTAAGACGTCCATTCTTGGTTAATAATGTTGATTTGTTATCATAATTAACCTCTAATAGCAAACAAGCAAACCGTACACAACGTGACCCAACCCAGTCTTTTTTCAATCTATACTCGTCACCCAACCTGTCCGTCCCGTTCATCATTCCATCTCTGTATCTAATGTCAAAGTTGATCTTCTGGTTACCGTAGGTGGTTGGTTCAGCTGATTCTTTAAGAAAAGACGAGCACTGGAAAAACCTGATCACAAGTGCAGAGGAGAGAAATTGTCTCTTCAAGGTAGGTTTTTTTTTAATGTTGGTTCGGCCGGTTTGGAAAAAATTCTCAAACTGGCCGACCTGCTTCGGTTTGAACTGTTGCTCGGTTCCAACAGTTTATGCTCATCTATATCTGTTTTCAGGTTTCGAAGCCCTACACCGACTTCTTTAGTGACGATAGCCTTGCATCAATGGCAGTAGAGGAGGCTGTACCAGTATCAGATGGATTAGGCCCAGATAACATGGACCCTGATTATGATATTCCCATTGAAGCTGATCATGCTCCACCAGATGATGATTATGGAGATGATGCTGGTGGTGGAGATGATGGTGGCATGGATGACTAATTGTGTTATTTTTTTTTTCTTGTGACATGAACTCATGCCAATTCTATTTATCCTATTTTTTAAATATAATTTATTCTATTTTCTTTTTATATCTTATAAAATATATTTCTATTTTTTGTGTACATTTTACCATAAAACTTTATTAAAAAAGTGTAGAATTTAATATGATCTTTTTAACCTAGAAATATGTTTGTTAAGTTATAATTGTGTCTCGTATAACCTTTAATATAAAAAGTACATATACATTTGCTCTGAAATTAAAAATAGGGGGTGTAAACGAGCTAAGTCGCTTATGAGCTATTTGAGCTCGGCTTGTTAAAAACGCAAATTGAGTCGAGCTAAATGAGCATGGGCATGAACTCAAATTTTTGTTGAGTCTAATAAACGAGCTTAAGCTACTTGTGAGTCTACACAAGTTTTTTTTTAAATAGTTATATATAAATTAAAATTTTACTTTCATATATTTAAAAAGTAAGTAAATAAAATATCATAAATATAAACATACGTGTTACAAAAGCATATAAATAAAATAATCAAATAATAGGTAAATCGAGCTCAAGCAAAAAACAACGTACAAGTTAACTCAAGCTTTAAAAATAAAGCTTTAAGGTTGCACGGTGGGGGGAAGTGCCACATCGACGCTAGGCTTTAAAGCGTGTTATGTGTTATGGGGGAAAGACTTGAAGGCCTACTTCCTTTGTACCAATCACCTTTCTTTTCTTTTTTCTATTAATTAAATGACCTTTATTCCACACCACAAATATTAGATACAAATATTAGATATGGAGTTAAGTAAAACTCATTCCCTAAGTAGCGCTGTCGTTCACGTGACACATACATAACATTTGAAGGCTTTATTTTATATCACTCAGCATAAACAAGCCAAATTCAAGCTCGAGCTCAAATGTTCTTGTTAAAACTAGCTGACCTTGAGCAAACGAGCTCAGGCTCGGCTCAAATCTCTTACACCCATACTCTGAAATTATACGTTTTTACTTAATATTAATATTGCTAATGAAAATATAAACGTAATAAATATATAAAAAGCATTATTATATTTATTATACATTATAGCTTGATCAGTTCAGTTATAACCGAAATCCAATTCCCGCCAAAAACCATTTCACTCCTTTCTCTCTTATCCGTTACGTTTCCGGCAACAATGGCCACCACAACCACCGTTATCCTCACCGTAATCCTCCTACTCGCTGCCATCAACACCATCGTAATAACCGCGGTCCGCGAAACCGAATTAACCGTAATGCTCAGCATCTTAAGAGCCAGAGGCTACCATCTCTTCGCCAACGCCATCACTACCTCCGATCTCCACCACGATCTCCGATCCAATAACAACAACAACTTCACATTACTCGCACCGATCAATTCCGCCTTATTCGCACTCGATATGACCATGCCTGCAACCAATTACGTCACCACACTCCGATACCACGTCATTCCACGTCGTATGTCGATGATTGATCTGTTAAGCCTTTCGCCTGATTCGAACACTGTTCCTACGCTTGTTCCTGGTAGAGATGTGCGTGTAGAGCAAAGACGGTCGGTTAGATCGTTGATTACAGTTGGAGGTGTGGATATTGTGGTTCCTGGATTGTTTTATGGTAGAGATGTTGCTGTTCATGGATTAGGAGGGATTATGGAGTATAGACAACATCATTCAAGGAATAATAGCTCGTCTCATTCGAATTCAACGGTTTATGATGTTACTGGCAATTACACGTTTCGGTTTCCTGTGGCGATTGATTCGACGTTGTCTTCGCATCAATCGAAGAATCAATCGGAGAATCAGACGGATAGGTTATGGATTGAGGAGGAAATTGATGAGAGTTTGCCTTGGGGAACGAATAAGCGAAGAGGTAAGCTGTTAGAGTTAGAGGTGACGTCTGATGGCATGGATAGCGGTTTAGACGCGAGTGATTCGATAGAGGACGTGGTTAGGGAGGATGATCAAAGTATGGATTGCTTATTAGGTGATGATGTGATGAATGATGGTAATGATATGAGAAGGGTAGATGTTGCTGGTGAGATTATATGTGCACAGAAATAGGGACAGACATCAGGATATATCAGGTAATAATATCTTGCAACTAATAGTATACTACTTGTTTGAATCATATGAATTGTTTGATAATAATGGTAAATCTTTGTTTGCTCCTATATGATCATGAATTGCATTTGATATCTCCAATCAGCGCGTTTATTGAAAGAAAAATCACTTTGTGTAGCTTAACTTGCGATACGCAGATACACAAGCTAGATCTTGTGTTTGGTTTCAAATCTTCTGAATGTTTACCAGACATATATGTTAGATCTTGTAAGGATACATCTTAGTTCTTTTGCTGATTATCTACGTGCCTAACAAAGTCTGTCATTTAATTGGATCTTTGATTTTGATTGAACATTATAGTAGTGAACATAGGAAGTATTACTTTGGATTGAGTAACAGATGGGTAAAGTAACATACATGCAGAGTTTGATCTTGCTGAAAGGGGTGGCGGCGCAGCTTGTTGCCCGCCTGCCCGCTATCTTAATGTAATTTTCTCAGTCATGGAATGAAAATTACTATTTTAGTTGAAAAAAAAAAAACTAAATGATCGTTGTGACTTACTCTTAAGCATATGCTTTATGATAATATGGTAGGTGTGAAACACATGTTATTTCAAGTTTAGTGATATATTTCAAGTTCAGCAACATTTGGTAAACTTTTTAATATTTATATACTAACATTATTCTTCAAGTATTTCTCTACATTTGTAATCATAAATCTATATGTACGTAATCATAAATCTATGCAAAGTAAACTTTTAATAAATTATATAACTACTAAAATAGTGACGTTATTGTTAAACATGGAATCTTAATTGCACATAAATTACCGGCCTCTTGTTACGCTTTGCATCTTAGCAACCATGTTTACAAACTAAACATGTCCACTTCAAATGATTTTATTTCGTTTTACCGATCATACGCATCGCATGTCATATTGCAATGTGTCTCAAGTCAAGTGTCAAGTCATAAGTTCTAAATTCTTCCTAAATATAATCTTATTACTTGATACAAAGCAAGGAATGGTGAAAAGATTTGATTATAATTTATAGGGACAATGCTGATGATATGAGATCGATGCTTAACTAATATATATATAGTTTATCGTTATATATTCTAAGACATATATAATGTGTTATATGTTGAAGTTGGACATAATTACTGTTCACTATGTAGGAAATCATGGGCATAGTATACATGTTAAAAGATGTCACTTTTCACTAAGACAACCTTTACACACAAAGTTATAGTTTATACTCACTATGTAGGTATAATTCTTGCTTACACTTGATGTGAGCTAAGGGCTAATTTCTTCCCTCTAATCCACAACTCGCCCTTCGAGCTCTTTATACTGGCCGAGAACCTTTGTATAAAAGAGTAACGACTTTCAACATTGGTGACAAGACACCACATTCATCGACATCTATGGTTCGTCCATGACACCGAGTCATCTTGATAAGACCAAAGTATGGCAACGAAGTGCATTGCCAGACGTTTTAATTTAATCTGTCATCTAATTTCATCGGTTTTTAGTCCAAGAAATCATCTTAATTACTAATTACTAAGATCTCCAACACCTGATTACTAGCTAAAAATACTTGTCCCAACATCAAAGATTAAAAAAAATCACCTATAGAAGAATAATTATTCTCCCTATGAATTACTCTCCCTATTCATATATGTCTCGTACAATTTGCTCTTACCAATGCAAGGTGAAAAAGGGCTCTATGGACTCCTTTTGCATGGGTCCCTCTACCGGTTTCCTTAGTTGTCTACAATACTTGACCATTAGACTATCTCCAATGGTAAGGGAGCCCTTAGGCGCCCTTACCTGCCTAGTCAGCTGCCATATTTTATCCTTACAAATCCTTAAAAACCTTAATTTTACCTCCAACCATACAAACATCTTTACATATTCTTACAATTTCCACATCATCACTCATTTTCTCTTTTAATTTAGTTACTTGAATTATTAAAATGTATTTAAATTAATAAAAAGAAATAAATGATTAATATAACCAAATTTCATTACAAACTATTCCATGAAATTCGGATGATCACAAGAACTAAATGAAGTTGTTTAATTAAGTGACGGTGTTCGATTCAATTTGGAAGGCTGAATTCTTTTCATTAATTGTCGTTGAAATACACATTTAAAAGAAAAACAACAAAGTTGAATTGAATATAGTTTTCTTTGGCAAAAAACCAAAATAGGGAAGTCCTTGCGGTTGGATTTGTAATTAATTCAGATACCCTTTAATGGGCGTGTAAATAAGGATTTCTTCCACCTCATCTCGGGCTTTACATTTAAAGGCGTGATGGAGTTGGTCTTATCACAATTTTTAGATCGACAACCCAGCCAGATTTAGATATAAAGTCACGTGTTGAACTATGCGCCATCAATACGTTAAAAAGATCTTGTTTATAGGTAGTTTTTGAACAATGGTGTCTCTTGAATTATTGTAGTGTTTTGATAAGGTTGTTTTTAGGAACGAAACAAAAATGCATTGTCCAAAATCACGATGCGAGATGTGTAGTGTAATTTGTTGGAAATTTAGTAAAATAATTATAATATTTGATGTACATAATAATATTTAATAATAAAGCTAAGATATGAATGATTTAAGCTTTAAGTATGTGTGGTTATGGGCTTATGGCCACTGAGGTAGCGATGGAGAGGTTGGAGAAAGACTTGGTGTTCTAGTTAAGTGTTAATTCATTGCACCAATGAATTCCAAACTTAATACTATTAAATTTCGAATTCAATACCAACTCTTCATATGGTGAGCTATTATAAAACAAAGGTTGGTACTTAGTTAGAAGACACATAAATTCTCTGCAATCCATGTTCACGAACCACTACCTATTTTAGACAAATTTCCAAAATTTTCTACCCTTTACACTCTTGTTTAAGGTGTTTGGGTAATCCCAACAGTGCAATCTGCTTCGGCTGTTGTACCCTGGAAAACAGATGAGTTTACCTGGGTGACCCGAAATCTGTTTTAAGGGAAACGTGTTGAACGTGTCTAAGCTATTTCGGGTTTTTTCTTTCTTTTTGGTTTGTTTCGTTTATTTATATTTTCTTTCTTGTACCTTATTTTCTGTTTTATGTAATTTGCTTGGTTCCTTTTGTAATATGTTTAGTTTATCTCTTCTGAATTGTGATCCGTATATGGTTGAATAAAAATAGTATTTTCTTTTATTTTACGAATTTTGTGAACAGTGCTTTACATGTTAGTTACACTACATGTTAAAGAACATTGGTCAAAAATCAAACATCCCACTATAACATATTAACATGACAATAACTATGATGTACCTAATGACAAAATAAAAGTTCAAAATTATAAAAAGGTAAAAAAATATATGTATCTAAACATTTCTTTTACATGGGTGAGAAATAGGTATATGTTAATACCATCATATCACATGTTACAAATCACAAAAGATGAGGCTGGAAGAGTTGCTTTTGTCGGTTTATGCCTTTCGCCCAAAGGTCGATCATTCGCTTTCTTGTTTCTTTATGTTTCTTTTATTTTGTAGTTAAATAAGATAAAATTATCAAATGTTTGCAGTTTAAGGGTACCAAGAAATTAAAATAGAGCCACTCTTAAGTAGCAAGAGTTTAATTCCATTGTGACATATGGTTCAGATATAGAAGAATATTTAAAGGGTGTGTACCGTTTATATAAAATAGAAAAAAGAAATATTTATGTTTATTTTTTTTTCTTTCATTTCTAAATGAAGTTAAATCTTAAATAATTTAAGTCTAATTAGTTCCAAGTGTTATCTATTTTAATTAGTGCAGTTAGATTTTTTGACCTTTAAGGCTATGCATTGTGCATTAACCAAAAAGTAGATAACGCTCTCCGTGTGTCTTTAATTAACCAACCCTTTAGCAATGGTGTCGATTCAAACAACCTGAGCCATGAATAAGAAATAGATATAAAAAACAAAACATAATTATGTAATGCAAAAAATAGAAAATTTATTTATTTTTATGCAAAAAGAAAAAAAATATGTAATTGTAGTTAAGATATTCAAATCTTGCAAATCATAAATTTGAACACATTTAGAATGTAGAATTTGGAATTCGAGTCAGACGCTAACCCGATTTGATAGTCGAATTTGAATTCGGTTCACTTTGAATTTTGTTTTTTTTTAGTCCGCATTGAATAATAAACGTCTGTAGTTGTAATTTTTATATTAGAATGTATTATATATTGTTCAACTTATATTGTCTTTTTAAAATAAATAATGTTATAAGCCTCGTTAAAACACTGAGGCAGCACCAAGTGAGGGTGTGGGCTTGAATTTTTTTTAGAGTTAATTAGATGGCTAAATAATTTATTTTTAGCCGATCTAGAATATTGAAGTATATGTTTAAAACATACATATCGTTGATGTTTATGCGACATTTGGCCATGTTAGTGGTATTTGCCGGAACTTCTGCTATCTGGTCAATTAATGGCTCCATGCTATGGTTTATGTTTATTTACACAACATGTCATGTGCATGTTCTTGTTATAGTAATATACAATTCAATAGCTTTAACTTGTATTGTTTAATGTTTAATACAAGTGTGTAATTCTAAACATTCATATGTGTTTGTTCATAATATACTTTTATTTATAGTGTTCAAAAGAAATATCTTTTTATTCCTATGAATGATATAAAGTTATTTTATAAAATCACTTATCAAAATCTAATTTTCATTTCTCTTTTTGTTGACCGTTCAACAAAGAAAAGAAAAACAAGTTAAGATTGAAGTCTAGACATCTATAAGTAATTTATATTAGACCATCTCTAACGCATAACCAAATTGAAGATTCGTTCTTTTCCTTAATGTCTCAAAATAACGTGGCTGGCTGATATAGATGAGAGAGATAAAAGAACATCCGAAGCTAACGGTGGAGGGAGAAGAGGGATGAGTGACCCAATATCACACTGCCTAATAGACAGCCCTAGCCAAGGTCTGCCCCATACTACGTTGTCATAACCAGGGTCGCGCTTGCGTATCAGACTTGGTTACGGCGTTCTCCCGAAAAAGGCCCCCACACGAGTTTACTCGTTGAAGTAACAATCGGGTGAAAACCGAGGTGTGACTTAGGATCGAACACTCCTCGGTACGTTTGTCACCATCATTGTCCGGATGTCGTAGAAAATAACGAGGAGAGTGAGAATTGAACATGGGTCATAAGGAGCACCAAGTCCTTCCCCAACCACTCCACCACTACCTCATTGGCAACTAATTTTTTTTGAAAGGTTAAATTCTTTGTTAATTTGTTTTTGTTAAGGGGGACGAGGCGCTACCAGATTTGGTCAGGGGTATCCCATTACCAGCACGGTAACACCGCCGCCAGTGACGCTGGTAGTGGATCCATGAACCATTTTCTGGTTCTAGTTAACGCACGGTAACACCTGGTTTTTCTCTTTCCCTCTGACAAATCACTAATACATATAAATATTCAAAGATTTTCTTCGTTGATAAATGGAGATGGAGGAGATGATGGTGATGGTTACGGTGTACAGAGGACACGAGTGACGGTTACGATCGGTATCAAACCGGAAGTTGGTGGTTAACTAAATGAATAGCTCTGTTGATGGAGAGGAAGAATCGTTGATACGATCGATATCGAACCGGAAGTTGATGGTTACGTTGCGGCGGTGGCGATATCTTTAGAGACTTGAATGGGAAAAGAACAGAGAAGAAAGAAAGAGTGTTGACTAAACAAAGGCTTTAAAAAAAACCCATCTTAAGTTATTTAAAAGGCTCGGAAGATTGTTCCTGTATCTTTTACTAGTTATTATTATTATTATTTGTAAGATAATTGATTGTTGGTAAAAAATTAGTGAGGTACCGCGTTTAAAAAACAGTTTTAATGAAATGAATCTGTGAAGTAATGTGACAATGCAGGATTGGTATAAATCGGTTGAAATTAACGAAGTTGAAAATGTTTTACTGCATATCCTTGTAACTAAAATTGTAAAATTATTATTATTATTATTTTTTTGGTGTAAATTATTTCATTAACCAATCAACGAAACAAGTTACATTTAAATAATGGGTATAATATTTTAGAGTGAGTCCAAAAAGACAAAGTATAATATTTTCTTTTATTAGAAACTGAAAGAAGAAAATTTCGACACGCATCTGCCCGTGACTATCCTCTGCCGGCTTTTTAATCTTACACACATGCATAAACATAAACATAAACCCACTCCAAATGACCAAACTACCCTTACCCTATTCACCTTTCATACCCGACAAACAAGGACAAAACCGTCCACAACCCATCTTTCTCTCTCTAAAACCACTTCTATTATTATAACTTCCAAACTGCCGGCAACTCTCTCGTTCCGACTCTCTATAATAAACTGAATTTGAATTGTTTAAACTGTGTTTATGGCGTCGTCAAAGGTGATGGCGTCATCATCGCCTGCAAATCAGGATCTGCAACGTCATCAACCGTTAGCAGGTATCGTCATCTCCGACCACAACAACAACAATAATAATAATAATAATAATAATAATAATAATAATAACAACTTAATATCAATGAATATGGACGATCTGTTAAAAAACATGTACGCCGACGAATCACGTCCGGTACCGGAGAATTTCACCGTCGACGGCGGTGGTGACGTAAGAGATCCGGAGATGACGTTAGAGGATTTTTTAACAAAAGCTGGAGCTGTTAGACAAGAGGATGTTGTGAAATTGTCTCCGGTTATAGGTGACGGTAACGGTAACGGTAACGGTGAGGGTGAGGGTGTGGTGATTGGTGGTGCGTTTCAAGGTGTGACGCCACGCATGCAGTTTAACGGCGTTAGTAACGGTGGAGGGAGGGGGAAACGGAAAGTAGTGGTTGAAGATCCACCGGTTGATAAGGCGACGCAGCAGAAACAGAGGCGGATGATTAAGAATAGAGAGTCTGCTGCTCGGTCTAGGGAGCGGAAGCAGGTTTGTTCGTTCGTTTAACTAAATAACATCATTTTCTTTAAATATTTTTAGAAACGTTTCATATCAGTATTTTTATCTGACTCGCAGACACTTACCTTATTATTATTGTTTTATTGTCTATGGTCACTTATGACAATTAACTCTGAACCTTCAGAGAGCATTCATATTAGGTCATTGTACAATTATTTAAATTTGAGGTAAATGTCTCAAAATCATATTTTTCTCTCTCCACATCATAACAACTATATCTATTCCATAGTTTTATAATTTGAAAAACTGTTACAGTAACATTTTAGATATGAAAAGTTACTATCCATTTTTTTTCATAAATTGTGGTGAGTGTATAGAAAAACGAGAAATATAATAAAATAAGTATTTATAAGTAAGATAAAGATATAACTGGTGAATGAGATGTGGGAGGTTTTAAAATGAGAGTTAAAATTTAATAAGTGTGATTTTTAGTTAAATTACAGGTTAGAAAACGGTGGAGCTGTTGTGAATGCTCTAATGTAGTGAGTTTTAGTTGTTTTTTTCTATTTTTTCCTCTATATTTTTATATTAAAGAGAGTAGGATTTAGAAGCTCCATTGTGAATGCTAATGATAATTGATTTGAATTGATGAAGATTGTGATGTTTGAAGTTGAAATTGTGTTGTGTGTTTGTGAAAGGCTTATACTGTGGAATTGGAGAGTTTGGTGACTCAATTGGAAGAGGAACATGCTAGATTGTTGAAAGAAGTGGTATGCTTTTTATTTTTTTGAAACTTTTTTGTGTAGTTTGATGGAATATTTTGAGTATCAATTATGATTCTCATAGTTTTTGGATGATAAATCTATTTGCAGGATGAATTGAACAAACAGAGGCTAAAGCAGGTTAGTCATCATACATCAGTTTCTAGTGATTATGTATCTATTAACCATCATTTTCCTATTGATTCTTATTCTCTTGGATTCCTTCATAAGTGATTCTCCATTCTAAGTAGATTCTCTCTAGTAATTTTACACAAACATGACATTAACATGTTTGCAGGTTTGACCGAAACTAATCTGAACCTAAAACCGGGAATTTTGTATTTGGTTTGTGACATTTTTGTGTGTTGTAGTAGGTATTTACTCCTTTACCTTATAGTGATAAGGTATACTACTAAGAGAGGAAACTTGAGGCTAGTTTTAATAATCATAGGGAGACAATCCAAGGAGTATTTAATTTTAATTTTAGAAATGATCAAACATAACTTAGAAGGATATGTTTTCAGCCAGTTTGGGGCTAGCTCACTTGGTACTTGGTAGAGGCATATGCATCTTAGAAGGGAGATCCTAGGTTCAATTATAGGCAATGGGAATTTATTGTAATATTTGGTGTAAAGTAAAGTAGTGTAACATTTGCCGTTCCCCCCCAAAAAAAAAGGATATGTTTTAAAACAAATTTGATCTCAAAATCTAATAGAATTTTGAATAGTTTAGTTAGACCATGTGTTATGTGTTATGGAGGGGCTCCATTGAGAAAAAAGTTCTACCACGTAGACACGTAGTACCACGTAGACGTTACCTAAGCAACCATCATGACCCACACCCCAATTGCACCCCGGTACGGTTCCTCTCTCCCATGCCCCATAACACATAGCCCTTGCTAAAGACCACATGGTAGGGTTTTGCTTCCCCCAAAAATATATAAAATTCATGACGACCAAGATTTATATTTTAACTTATCAGTTTATCTTTTTAGATTTCTTTGAATATTATACATTTCAAATATTTATTTAAAAATACTACTTTTACCTCGTAATGATAATTCTGATTCTTAAGGCACATGAGGCGGTGCTTCATGCACATGTGGGTTAAAAATTAGGGTCTAGACTCTAGAGGAAGCTTTTAGGTGTTTATGAATGGTTAGTTACTTTTGGTTGTAGACGAGCTAGAGATATGTAACTTTTGTTTGTAGATAAACTTATTTGATTGTACATAGAGCAATGTCATACTTAAAGCTGTTGCCTCTCGTCTCGCGCTTCAGCTTTTGGGATCCTAAACGCCTCGGTGTGGGTCGCACTTTGTAAAACCAATATTTTGGTCAAAACTTTCAATGGTGGTCATTTAATCACCTACTGTATGAAAGTATATCACCTAAACTTTTCACAGCCTAGTGATAGTTTATTAGTTTATAATATAGATGGTAACCATAGAACCAAAGTTAGTTTCTTGGTGGCATCTGAATTCAATTAGATGATTAAAAAACTTTCCTTGTGTACATGAGAGAAGTTCCATTCCATGTCTGGTATTAACATGAAAGGGTGTGGGTGTTGGACGCTGTTTGTTGGGTGGGTGGGTTGGTGCTTTCAGAGTTTCATGTTAATGCATGATATATGCACCATCTCTAGGGGCCTACCCTTATCATGTTGGTGACTAAATTCCCCTAAATCTTAATGTTTTTGTAACCGAACTTGAACCGGTTATCAAACTAGATGACGTCAAAAATAATTTGAAATTCCAAAGTGTATATACAAAATTAATTTTAAACAATATGGAACTACCTTGTTTCTTGGTGTACATGTCCAATTATAACAAAATAATTATAAATCCAGTCCAACCACTGGCCCGGGTTGCCAAGTTGAACCGCTCCACCCCCATAACCGGCTAGTGTAAATGGGAGTAGTTCAAAAGTACTCAGTCGGAATAATAGAACGATCTAGTTATTAGAACAATGCTAAATTCGCAAACAACATAGTTTTCAATAGTTTATGGTCATTTTTAACATATTGATTTTGATTTGTTGTGAAATTCAGTTAATGGAGAACCTGATGCCAGTTGCGGAGAAGAGAGGACCATCAAGACGTCTTCGAAGAACTAATTCCATGTGAACGTGTGTACGGTTTCTTATTATTCTAAATCGTCTAAAATCGAAGTTAAGTTAAAAACAAAGGTTCGACCTCTTGGTTCTACAGTTCGCCCATTGGTAAAGAGAGGTGAGAAAGTAGTAAACAGGTTGTGACCTACTTCTCTGCTGTTGATAATTGTTAGGGGCCAAAGATAGCAGCAATGACTCCTGAACCTTAACTAATTTACATGTATTACAAATATCTAATGTCCTCTATTATGCTAAACTTGTTTGTATTTCATGTGTTTATACAAGGGATTTAATGCTCTTTGAGTTTATTTATTTATTTAATAATACTATTATTTTGGGTAAACTGATTGAATTCCTAACTTATCTAAAAATGTTAATATGCATTCTGGTGCGTCGGTCATGGTGACCACAGACCAGCTTTAGTAGCCGCACAGCCTGGGCATGAATATCAGTGAACATGGGCTAGCCCAAGAAAAAAAGTCAATTTAATTCATAAACCGGTCACTTTGATGTGTTTCATCTCAAAATACGCAAGGAAAAAAAAAGAAAAAAAACTAACGGGTTATGCCTGTGTGTTGCGGTAGCTTGATTTAGAATAAATGTATGTTGAATCGTATATAAAAAGTAAGCATGAAGCAACGGTGTTGAAGCTTAGATCTAAATAACCGTACTATACTGCAACGGTGTGTTACAAAGCAAAAAAGTATATATATTATATTTGACTAATTTTCCTGATGTAATTTTCCTTGTTGCCCGGGTGGCGGCGCAGCTTGTTGTCCGCCTGCCCGTTATTTTGATGTAATTTTCCTTGTTCTGGAATGAAAAATCTATCAAAAAAAAAAAATTAGATCAACATAATATAAAGTTTAGGAACAGAGTTGAAATAAAAAAAAAAAAAAACTATATCAAAGCGTAAAAAAAATAAACACTTAGTAACGGTGCGGTGTGATAGCATAACTACATAAAATTTAAAAAGAAAAAAACTACAAAATATTAAAGCAAAATGACTTGTGTCAACTATCAATTAGTGTGCGATGGTGATACTCTGTAAAATATAATTTTTTTAATGAAAATCAGAACTTTTAATTTAAAACCAATACGAATTAAAATTGAGCAGCGGGTAAACGGGCAACAAGCTGCCCCGCAACCCTTTTTTAAATAGTAAAGCCTACTTTATTAAAAATAAAGCTTGTATCCTTAGCCGTATGAGAGTTACTTTGCACCACCTTTTAACCAAATAAAAAACTATTTATTCATTTTTGTACTTTCGGTTTTACGATTTACCAAAACTTTCAATTCAATATGGGTATCTTAAAAACCATAAATGCACGTTGTGTTGTGGTTCAAAATTTGGTACGAATAATTATGTTTGGGGTGGAACAATTCTACTCATCAACATGCCCATCTATCAACTCGACATGATTGACACCCCTAGTTAAGTAGTATCAGGGTGCTAATTCTTGACATTAGTACATTACATGAAAATAGTTAGATTTGAGGTTGTCGTGTATAATCCCTTTAATTAAATAGGACATGCTACTGCAAGGTTGACATGTTTAACTCATTTAATTAAACAAGTCGTGTTCAAGTTATACTCAAAAGTAATTAACGACACGGCCCATAATTAAAATATTTTTTTTTAAGTTCAACTAGTTTATGATCCGTTTATAGCCTTTAAGGCCACTTATGATAAGTTTACAACTTGATTACTATGAAACATTATGTTTTGACTTACTTTACAAATCCAAGATACATTGGATAACCAATTAACCACTGAGCTGTGAAATAGTGATCTCAACATATGTCATCTCCAACCTCCCTTTGTCCACTTCGTTCAACTGACTTGATCGTTTGAGGTTGTTTCTAACAGGGGACGAGGCGTCACCAAAAATGGTCACGGGTACCCCACTACCAGCACGGTAACACCGTCGCCATTTGTGCTGTTAGGGGTCCTGTGAACCGTTTCCTGGTTCTTTCTAACGGGCTGGTAATCGTGTATTATTTAATTTTCAATTAGTATAATTCAATTTTTTATTATAACCATTAGTTTATAAGATTTTTATTAAACACATAACCGTGAAAAATTACATTAAGATAGCGGGCAGGCGGGCAACAAGCTGTGCCGCCAACCCCTTCTGAATGGCAAACCGTTAGTTTTATTAGTCAAACCACATTTTGGTTATTGTTTTTTTTATTTAAATCGTGTGTTTTAAACATAAATTAAAACAAAATTAAAACAAAACTAAATAAAAAATATAAAAAAAACATAAAACATAATTCATTAATATTAAACATAAATAAAAATACATCAAAACATAAAAAAATAAATCATAAAGTTGACGCATGATTTGCCATGCCTGGACATGCTCAAACGTGCCGCGGTAACGACCCGCATAGGTCACTGGGTCAACTCCACAGCCAACTCCGGCACAATGCCCGGGTGCCGGCTCATGTTGCGCTCGTAGCAGGTGGTCCACCGATCACATTTGTTGTTAGGATCGGTCCATTTCTTCTGTAGGCTCTCGATTGTGTGATCGCTTTGGCCGATTTGTTGGTTGAAGTCAGCCAAGACACGGTCTCAGAACCCTGTTTCCCTCCCCCCTGAGCCCTGCGAGGTTGACGTTGCAAGGATGTGTCATTTTGTGCGTCTTTAACGCACACAACCAGAGTCATTTCTTCATTTTCGGTCCAGTGAGTCATTTTGAAGGTGTGGTGTTGTTGATGTTGAAGTGTGTTTTCACCGCCGTCGTTTATATACACAAAATCTCAACCGTATTGCATGTAAAATTGAATTTTTTCTGACGGTTAGATGAGACCGATTTTAATAGAAATAAACATTTTTTACCGTGTTGGGTGGAGACGGTTATGAGAAATTAAATCGTGCTGATGGTTTGGTAATAAAATTTATAAAACCGTGTGAATTTAAAAAAAAAGTTTATTTTTGTATTTAAATGAAAAAAAAAGAATCAGTGGAGTGTTGCCTCAAAAAAGTGTTCCAGTGAAGTAAATCAGTGAAGTGATGTGGCAACGTATAATTGGTTAAAATCAGTGAAGTAAAAAAAGTTTCCTATGAGCGCCCCCCCTCCCCCCCACAAGGTTGTGGCGTTGACTAATGGGTTCTTTTACAATAGCTAGAACCAGTCCAACCCGACGATGAAACACTACTCTACGTGTACAACCCGATGATGAAACACTGCTCTATGTGTATTTTTAGCAACATATCATGTTATAGAACCCAATGTATATCTAATACTTGATTGTATCACGTTATCTTCTAACAAATTATTTTTCCAATTTGGTTTTATCATATAGTTCATTGTATTTCTATAGTTGGTACCAGTTTTCAATCATATTTATTGTAAGTTAATAAATGCTTTTTGATGTTGACGTAATGTGTTGGGCCTCTCTATTCCCACAATCCCACGACAACAAATATAAGTACAAGTTAAAATACCAAAGAAAGCGGTATCAAGATGTTTGATAAAGCATTGCATTTTCAAGTGGCGAGGAGGGTTCAATCCTTGTGGTAAACAATGTGTAGTTTGATAGTAGAATTAACGAGTGTGTGTGTTTCCATTCTAAAAAATATGAGTTAAAATTTTGAACATGCCATTTATTACTTTTTTACAATCTTCTTGCCTCATAAATCAAAACCAAACATTTTTATTTGATAAATCGTATGACACTTCAAAAATAAACCAAACAACAATCACCCGATCCTCCTGACGAAAAGTTTGTTTTCTAACCCTGGTCGAACAGGAATACACCATGCTAATGTGTCTTGGATGATCCATGTCCCACGATGAACACATTGAAGCCCTCATAGTCCAAAGAAAACGACACAATTAGTGGGTTGGCAATACCCGCTAAGCTAATAGCCCGTATTGTGAGCCCCACCAAGAGCCTACTATGTCAAATGCAAGAGAAACCCTTTCCCTATCTTTTCTTTCCATGCCCTCTTGTCGCCAACCTTGGGTCGGGTTGGATATAGAAGTAATAAAGGCTAGGTGTCCCATTCTTATATTAAGTGAACTTGGATTGGCAAACCATGTTCATAGGGTTAGAAAGTGATGAGCCCTATGCCCCCAACCTTTTGGAATATGTGGCACATGTTGTTCATTAGCACATTCACAATGTCTATCTTTGTTCTATAGGCCTACCCACCTTCTTTGGTCCTCTCAAATGTATGCCTATCTATAGGCCTAACCCACCTTCTATGGTCCTCTAATATCCCAATAAGATTCTTTCTTGCATTCTGCAAGCAAAGTAAGTATTGGGTGGGTTGCAACCACAATAGCAATAGGTGGCAAAATAGGTAAGCTGGGTGGGTTAGATAACAGGTCAAAACAAATAATTTTAAGATAATGAAACCAATGCCATAGACGTCTAGGGGGTCTATTTGAAATTAAAAAAATGTTCATTCAAAGGGATAAGCAAGCACAACTCGCGTTCGTGTGTCTAAAACAACTCAACTTAGACACTTCGTCAAAGAAACAATTAAATAGGTCAAACATGTTAAAATGTCAGCCATAGTATATTGGAAGCCATTATTTTTTACTCGTTTTGACTTGAACTCATTTTTATCGGTTACCCAAGTTGACCAACCGTTTAACTTTGTCCCCGCTACACAATATGTATAGAGTCGAACAATGTTTTCACCAATTGGTTATGCATCATAATAACCTAAAAGTTACTGAGTTTGAATATCACCAAACCATAAAAATGACAGTAACAAGACAAACATTTATAAATGGAGTTGTTTTTTTTTTTTTTTTTTTTTTTTTTTTTTTAACAAGGTACACACATATTGGAAAACCAAACAAAAGGCATTTCTATTTGCTCATGTTCCTCTTGGGAACCCTAATGTTAAATTTTCTATTCACAGGCTAATTTGGTGTCAAAGCTGCTTAAACAGATTGCAAATGCTTGAAATGCAGATAAAGGGTAACGATAATCCATTGTAAACATGTCTTTCCCGACTTTACCGAACTGCAGTATCACTTTATCATGCTCCGGTGGTGGTGGAGGCGGGGGCGGTGGTGGTGGTGCTTGCTGAGATGTTCCAGCTGCTGCTGGTGCGGCGATCAATTGGAAATTCTTGACCGAAGCAATTGTCACGCGTCCCCTAAAGTTTAAACACCAACATTGCAACTGTTCGTGCCACCTAGGCGACTTGTTTTTCAGGACCAAGGGCAGTTTTGACTTTTCACTATCTGGGACGTCGGTTGATGTGGCGGCTCCCATGATCTCCGAAAACCTAGAGCTGCTGAATTCGGTTGAGCGGTCGAGCAACTTTGAGAAGGACATGCTACGAAAAGAGTCTTCCATGGAACGAGGTGGCAGGAGTTGGTCTGGCTGACCTGGCACACTGCCACCTGGTTCAAGGGAGGACGCTGGAATCGTGTGCATGACACAGTGCATCCTACGTGGGCCACGTGTGCCAAGAACATTAAGCTCGTAGGTGATGTGGGCGATGTCGTAGCTGCCACTTGGCAGTTTTGGTGAGACCTTCTTTGAGTAAAATCTTTTTGATCGTCCAGGTGGTGGCGGGATATTGGCACCAGAATGTGGAGGCTGTGTATCATATATTATGAACTTTGTCCCAAGAAAATTAGACCTGTAAAAAACAACATAAGATTTCAAAAAGTAAAAACTTTCGACTTAAATAAGTTGTAGCATTTTTGAAGACCAGTGACCAGACGGAATATAGATGAATGCATCACTCAAGAAAAAGATCTTTACATTGTTCCATGGATCTAGAGGTGGAAATTTTGGTTTGTATGGTTAATTGGTTATGAGTGGGTTGATATGGGTTGTTGTATATCACAAACGGGTCAAACAAAAAATTAGCAGAAAGAGCGAAAGGGGACATGTCAATCATCAAAAGACTATTTTTAGTGCATAAAAGCATACAAGTTCAAATATTTAGATTATTATTGTAACAATATCATTATTTTAAATCCTAATTAACACATTAGTTATTAGGTTTTGCAGTTTTTCAAATAATATTCCTCAAGACTACAGTCAACAACTAACTTTTTAAGACAAAAATAAAATATATAATCAATCATAATCATCAACCACTTGAAGGTGGCTTTGAAGCAACCAACCCCCTAAAGGTAGTTAGGTTTGATAATATTAATTATCATATTCATTAATGTTCTATCTCTAACATTTCACTTAATTAGATATAGTTAAGAAATGGAAATTTATAAACAATAACTGGAAACTCAACCCAACTGACCCACCTATATATAAACTCTACATGGGCCATCCAAATTATTCTCTCATCAAATATATGTAACCACAATTAAAATAACAAAGTAAAATTAGTGGAATTTATATACCTGAGCTTCCCGATATATGTGTTGCTTGATCTAGAAATGTTTTCAGCATCCATTGAGATTATATATTCAGTACAAGTGGTTCTTCGAGTTCTCTTCGCAGACAGCAAGAACTTCCCATTTTCAACCAGCAAAGCAGCTGCAAAACCAGTTCAATTTTATAACCCGAACGTTAATTTAGCAACATCTAGTTTTTCTTCTAATAATATTTTGAAAACTTGGCTTTCAAAAACAAATCACACACATATGCCATAACATGCCCTATTGCATGTTCATATTATGGCTTTAGAATAAGCTTATTTATAGGACTCGAGGAGTATAAATGAATAGCGTATGCTCACCTGGACTAAGACACTGAAAAAGATGATACGTCAAGTTTGATTTATCCCTCTTGATGAAACATTGAATAGTAACATCACGTGGCCCGGGCTGAAAAGGGAATAAAGATCAGTAATTATAGTACAAGTTCATACATATTGAGATTGCCAGGTCTCACCCATTTACTTATGAAATTATGAGTTTGTTGATTGATCTTTCATCTCTAACGGCTCAAACTTGTAAATTGATAATAAAACAAGAAAACATAGCCGGAAAGGAAAGAGGCCACACATGTCAAAAGTCGCCTAACGCGTGCATAATATCTCCAAAATCATCTTATCTTAAGAAAATCATATAATTTCTAAAAAAATATGATATTCAGCACAACAACTATTTACAACATCTTTTTGGCAAAAGGTGTTTAGGATCAACCAAACTTGGTCCATTTTGATCCGTTACCCAACTCATCTGACCCACCCATTTTGACACCTCAAGAAAAAGTGTAAATACCTGCTTTAAAGAAATTGGGAAGGTAAGCTTCCCACAAGATTCTGGAGTTCCAACGATTTCCTTACACATACTTCTCCAAGACCTACAAACTGCCGCACAAGCAACAACATGTTTTCTTGCAGGCCATGTGCTTTCACTCTCTTCCAACCTCTTAATCACATCAAAAAGAAGCTCAGGAGGGAGATTAGCCCACCTACTGTTTTGGACAATAAGTGCTGGATGAGTATCACTTAAATAATTGATCGGACCCTGCGATTTCCCTCTACTATGAAGGCTTGATAGCCTCGCATCAAAACTACGCCTCGATAAACTCCCAAACCCGTCTCTTACGTCACGAACTATGCTACGAAACGACATTTTTTTCAAACGAAATCAACGAAAAAACACTTTCAATGGCTGCAAAACAATCAAAGAAAGTTTGAGTCAGATCAAAGCAAAAGATGATCAAATACAAATGGTATGTTTGGAAAACAAAAAAAGTGGACAAACAATAAGGCACATGAAAGAATTCTATATCTGACTTTCAATATTCAATCTAAAGTTGGAATCTTTTTCAACAAAATTGAAAAAAAAATATTGACAATAAATAGGAAAATGGAAATTAAAAAAAAAATCAACTATGATGAATTTGGTGTACAACATAAATTCATAAATTGATATGATGAACAGCAAAATTGAAGAATAACAATAATGTTTGTCCCACAAAACATTGACCTTAAAATGCCTGTAGATAATGTCTGTGACAATGAAAAAGTCAATGACCTTACAATCAGCAATGTATAAGAATCAATTTCTTTTTAACTATATGATGTAATCACAGTTTTTAGGCAAAGAAAAAAAAAAAAAAAAACCATCAAATATCTAGACAAGTAGGCAGGCTCTATACAGTATACACCTAACTTCACTAAGTCATATCTTAACTAAATTCCTGATGCCTCAACTTGTTACGATACAAATGGTGATCAAAGAAAGAGCTAATGAATTAGAGAAGAACACAAGAGAGGAGAAGATTATCCAAATCAATAGCTAGTATTACTCACCCACAATACATGTATTTATATACAATCCACTACCTAACTATTAGACAATTACAATCTAGTCCCTATACTATTTGATACCTAACATTACACCCCCCTTAAAAGATTTTTGACCCCAAAAATCAGATTGCGGAAAGAAAAAAAAAATTGTGCTAATCAAACTCTAAAAAGCCTTGTGCATATCCATACTCCATCACAATCACAACTTTTGCTGGAACATTAGTATCACCAACTACCACAACAAAGACTTTGTTTAGATTTGACTCTTCAACCATGGCCCACTTCACATACTTTTTCTTCATAAGCACCTTTTATATTAGATAAACCAATTCCTTGGAAGCTCTAGTTTGACCTCTACCCAATTTTTCTCCCCTAGTTGACTGTTTAGCAGCTCTAGCCATATCTTTTGCTTCTTGCATTCTTCTTGGTAGCTTTAAACGTGTGTGGAGACCCATTATTACCAAAAGGTAGGAATGCCTTATTTTCTTCCTAAGCAATCTTATCTCAGCTTCCACTGCAAAGTTTTCATCATTTTCCAATGCTACCATATAATAAATCCCATAAGTGCTTTTCCCTATTGACCCACATAAAAGACCACTAGCCATGAAATCCATTGTACCCCATCTGTCCTGTTTCGAGCTAAAAAAAACATTTCCTCCTGATATAACTAGTATCATGGTCCTTACACGGGCTTTGTTTAACCAAGTCCCCCTATACTCTAACATTAGTAGCTCACCACTAAACTGTTGGGTAAGGATCAATTTGTCCATGGCTTTTTCACTGCAGCCTGTTTCCATATCAATGCTCAAGTTTACCTGCTGATTCAATTTCCGAGCAATAGTCTGGCCATATAAAATCCAATAACCAAGAATATATTGGCCACAAATAACTAGCCATGCCTCAGTAACTTTATAGCATAATTTGGATTTCCATTTATGCTTCATATACCCCCTTCCAGTTACGCATAACCCCATCAAAATATTGATTCGGCCATGTGAATAGCTGATTTGTAACAGTGATTCATAAAAAGTATTAACGATTGCACAAATTGATTTTATTGTAGTTGAAGAACCATTAGTGTTTTTCATTACTTCTAATTTCCACACTTCAGCAAACTTGTTCTTGTATACTATTTCGTTAAAAAATTTGAACTCACTAAATTCGCCAATTTTATGCAATTGATCTAACCAAGGATCCTTCTGTGCTTCCTCATGAACTTCAATAGCTTTCTGTGAATCTTCATTATCAGCCGCTTTAGACATTTCATCCACATGCTCTTTATCCCATCTCCTTTCACTTATTTCAGTTTCATTTTCAAAATTTGTAATTTCCTCATCCTTTTCATTTTCTGAAATTCCATCCAGTGCAATAATCCCCAACCCATTCATTTGATCAGACCCATCAATGGTTTCTTGTATCACATTTCTAAAACTACCGGGCATTTCATCGAACACCTTGGGTGCAACCTTGTTATCATTCTTATTTTCACTAATAACATCATTTTCTTGAATCTCATATCCAACATCTTTTGGCATCTCATCAAATGCCTCATTATCGTTCATCTTCTTTACTGTATTTAGTAAGTTGATCAATATTGACTCAATATTGCTGAGTTCTTGATTCATCTTCTGAAATTGGTCGTTGTTCTTCTGTAATCGTGCATCGATTTTTGTAAAGGTTAATAAATGTTCATCAAGGGTTTTCTTGATTACATTTTCGTTTTCTGTTTCTGATCGAGCTCGAGTTGTCATGGTTTCTTGAAACAATTGAATTCGTATCACAAAATGAATTAATCCACCGGATGAATTAATCAAACAATTGATTAACTCTTGCTAAGAATCAAAAGAATTGAATAGGAGAACAAAAGAAATGAATCAGAATAGAAAGAAGAAAAGATGCGCTAATGAAAGAGTAGAGCAGAGAATTAGATGCGCTAGTGTTTACTGTGGTGGAATTGTGATGTTATTGAGACGAATTGAAGGCTTTAAGAAAGAAATGGAACAGAGTACAATTATTATTATCAAGAAACGAAGAAAAATGGTGATTTAATGGTTGTTAACGGTGGTTTATGGTGGTGGTTACTGGTGGTTTATACGATGGTTGTTGGTGGTTGTTATGGTGGTGGTTGGCGGATAGATGGTGGTAGGAGGTCGAAAGGTTCGACGGCTCTGATACCAATTGTTACGATACAAATGGTGATCAAAGAAAGAGCTAATGAATTAGAGAAGAACACAAGAGAGGAGAAGATTATCCAAATCAATAGCTAGTATTACTCACCCACAATACATGTATTTATATACAATCCACTACCTAACTATTAGACAATTACAATCTAGTCCCTATACTATTTGATACCTAACACAACTTAACTATATGCTAAAAAGATTTATATACATAAACTGTAACAAATTCAATCAGATATATTGGGAAAACTTACAACATACTCCCAACCTGTTGACAGGTCAGATATCCATATTCCATAAATTCAGCATTTTAAGCTTAAAAATTAATATTAAAGCAAGATGACAAGTAAAACATCAAACCCATCAATTAAAAGCTACAAAATCCATAAAAAATCTAAACTTTTTTTAAAAAACTTAGGGGTTTGTTTCATTCTTGATGGGTTCAAGAAAAACAAAGCAAATAGATCCTAACAAAAGATTCCAAATCAAGAACACAATTAGGGCACAGAAACCAAAGCAAATAATGCAAGATTGGAGATCTAAGGTTTGGAACAAGAAAGATTATGAAAACCTGAATATATGAGTATGCTTATGTTGATAAATTAGATGAAATTTTCTTTGAGGACTTTCGTCGAACACATGGAAGAGGAGAGTATCAAAAGAAAGGTAAGTTGGGTCAGACCCAAAAACATATATACATTTCTCTCTCTCTAAAACCTACACATTCTCTCTCTAGTTTGGACTTAAATCTACGTTAAATCTAGCTCAACTAACCAGGGGAACAAGATGAAAAAGTCCATGAATATTGCAATAACAATATTATTATTATTGTATTGCTGTTTTTATTTAAGGGTGGAGGTAATGGTGCATCTCTAAAATTGTTTGTACACAACATTCATAATAGAATCCTCATCCCATCCATTCACAATCAATCACAACCACATATTACATTACTTTCAACAAATATTAAAAAATAAATACAATTTTTCTGTTTTCTATAAAAGATTCCCAAAGAACCCAATATATACCGACACACTCTAGATTCCCCATTTTCTTCACTCACAACCACTTCCTACCTCCATAAAAATTACAGGGTTTTGTCACCCAAAAAAATAGGGTCCCTGTTATGAATGCTCTAAGGGCTGTAAATGAACCGCACAAACACGGACAATGTCTTATTCATGTTTATTTGTTAAGAAAATAATATGTTTACGAACACTAACCGAACGAAATTTTCTGTTTGTGAGGAAATGAGTGTGTTCGTGTTCATTTGTGTTTTTTTGTTAATTTTAAGTTACGGACAAAAGTGAGCATGAACAAACACAATGTTCATGAACACAGACGAACACAAATGAACATTCATGGACACAAACAGGTAGGGTTGCAAACAAACAGAACGAACACGAACAAGGCCTTGTTCGTGTTCGTTTGTTAAGAACTATATGTGTTCATGAACACTTACCGAACGGTATTTTCTGTTCGTGTTCGTTTGTTAAGAAAACGCTCGGTGTTTGTGTATGTTTGTTAATTTTGTTCATGAACGCACACGAACACAAACGAACATTCATGAACACAAAGAACACACATAAGTCTTCTTGAACGGAAACAAACACAAACAAATATATATTAACTTTCAAATAACATCGAATTCACATATATTAAGACATTATGTAGATCTAACATACTTAGTACTTACCATAATATTGGAAAACATAATAAAGTAGTGTCTTCAAAAGCTAAGTTCACATCTTATACTCGAAGTCTTCGAACGATCACACACAAACGAACGTAAACTAACACGTTACTAAACTTTCACGAACATAAACGAACAAACACAACCTATGTTCGTGTTTGTTCGTTTAACTAAACGAACACAAACGAACTTCCCGCTGAACGGTTCATGAACTGTTCACTGAAAGTTCAGTTCGTTTGCAGCCCTACAAACAGGCATTCATAAACATAAATTATCACATATTGAATTTAAAATAAAATCGATATCTTTCATCACAAAACATTACATAAATCCGTCAAAAATGTATTGACCCAATTATCTAAACACACTTGACATATATTCTTGATAACGTAATTACTATAATGTCCCAACATAACACAAATTATCATATTAATTAAACTTGAAGCACTAATTTAACACAACAAAAAAAACCTCGAAGTCTTCATTTATGCCACCCAAAATAATAGTTTATTTTTCAATGTTTTCAGGACCGTACCGGACGTCATACCGAACATCGAACCGGAGCCCCCACCGGTTCATAGGTCTGACCGGTCCTATGAACCGGCCCAAAAAATGCATCAAAGCCCAAAAAAATAAAACATAAATAAAAAAATGGCCCGACCCCTATTTTTCCGGTCCGACCGGCCGGTTTCCTGGTAATAACCGGGTTTACACTAATACGGGTAATAACCGACTTAAATCGCAAATTATAAAACTAACCGGGTTAGCATAAGTTAACCAAAGTCCATACATGAAGGAATTAAGCTGCCAAGTGATGAAACTTGGTTTATATGGCAAAAACAAAATGCAGGGAATTCATTCCCTACTCTCTCAAACTCGTGACCCAAAACACCCTCTTGCATCAAAACCATATAAAACCTTATCGAAGCTAAAATCAAGTCAAATTCAAAGGGGTTTTGCTTGGGATAAAAAGAAAACAAACCTACAAGCAATGTGTAAGGAGTAGGTAACTTATATTTCATGTTAATTGATGTATTATAGCTTGCATGGCATTGTAGATAATCTAGGGTTTATATAAAAGTCGAATTGGGTGTTGGGGAAGGTGTCTCTAGCTCAAGGGAACCTTAATTCCAAAAATTTTGTTGATTTCATGTTAGTCTATCAAATTGGGTGAAATCCCCGAGGTAACTTGGTGGATATTGATGTGTATGAACAATATGTGTGCTTATAATAAAAAAATCAGTGTTTTAGAACTAAAAATATGAACTCGAATTGTCAAATTGTCATCTTATGATGAATCAAGACTGGATAGTTGATTGGTAGGCAATTGGATCATAAAACACCCAAAATTATAATCTTGATAATGCATGCCTACCACGTTTGTTAAAATGTCTAAATGAATGAATTTGGACTAAAACTCGATAAATGTGTTGAGCATAGTAAAAATTAGTAAAAGATTGATTGATCATGTGTAAGCATGTTGTTAATCGTGACCCTAACAACCTAAGTGGATAACAATCAACTAGGTAGTAAAATGGGAGGCTTCAAGAGGCCTAGGATCGAAGGAAATGTGCAGGTAGGAGCACGCACAAAGGTAAGTCACTCGATGGCGTAAATCCTAAAATATTGTGAATATATTGATATGCTTGTACATGTATGCTTGATCATGTTTGGAAACTATTCATAGAAGCTTCACAATAGGAAGCTTAAACTAGAATGCACATTTGTAGGTAAACGACCTTATTCAGAGGATGTATCTGAATTTAGGCTAGCGGGTTAATTAGGAAAAACACTAGTTAGTCAAGGTCTTTAATCGTGGATCAAACACTATGCACATGTTGCTTGATGTTACTTGCTTAAGTATACTCGTAGTCAGTATGTAAACAATCTCAAGCTAGTTTAGAGTACAATACTACATATTGAGTCATACGGACCGGGCGAGTAAGACTAAGTAAAATGACATATATGGCCATGGACACAAGGGCATTGCCACAACGATAGTATGACTAAGATGGATGCATGCCCTACCAAGGCATTAGCATGGGCGGTCATTCGTGAAGCAAAAGTATAATCTTAGGAAGCATAGATGGTTAGACTAAATATGATGAAAAGCAAAATTGAAGAATAACAACTATGATGAATTTGGTGTACAGCATAAATTCATAAATTGATATGATGAACAGCAAAATTGAAGAATAACAATGTTTGTCCCACAAAACATTGACCTTAAAAAGCCTGTAGATAATGCCTGTGACAATGAAAAAGTCAATGACCTTCCAATCAGCAATATATAAGAATTAATTTTTTTAAATCATATGATGTAATCACAGTTTTTAGGCAAAAAAAAACCCCATCAAATATCTAGACAAGTAGGCAGGCTCTATTTAGTATACACCTAACTTCACTAAGTCATATCTTGTTAGTGTTTGAATCGGTTTTTACATTGTTTAAATAAGTGTCTGATTGAAGCGATTACATTATTTTTGAAATGTATTCGTTTGATTCGTGTGTTTTTTTTGAAATATCCATTGGACTTTGTTATTGTTTGTTAGTGTTTGAATCGGATTTTACAAACTGTTTTGTATTTTATTTTTCTTCATTCTTCCTTAACAATTCTTCCAATCTACATTCTTCATTCTTCTTCATCATTCTCTTTGAGGTAATCTTTCATCCTATTTTTCAGTTTGATTTGTTATTTATACAATATCTATTTATAAAGTTTGATTTCTGATTTTTTTACTTTATTTCTTATTATACGATTTCAATGGTGTTAATATATACGTTTTTTCAATCGTGTTTGTAATAAAATCATGTTCTCCGAATCGTGTGTTTCTTGAAATGTATTCATTTGATTCTTTGGATCAGATTTTAGTGTTTGTTAGTGTTTGAATCGGATTTTACATATTAAACATTTATGTTCACAATATTCTGAATTTATAATAATGTAGACATTCTAAATTTACTATACATAATTGTTTTCTCAAGGTTTACTGTCATTGGATGGCATGATTTGCTTCAATCAGAAGATATTTCCGTTGGTGAATATTGCGTCTTCAAATGGTGTTCAGACAAGCACAAGCTGTTTGTTACTAAGGTTGCACCACAAGACGTCATTGATTTTGAAATTTAAATTTCGTTTTTTATGTTTTTAATGTAATTTATTTGAATTATTCATTACGATTTTGACGTTATTTAATAACATTTGTAACCTCATGTATTTATATTAATAAAATTTGTTCACTAATTATGATTGGTCTTGATTACCATAATAGTGTGCATTTATTTTTTTGTATTAATGATTGATTATCAATCAATTAAACCATTAATTTAGGTAAACCATAATTGAAAACTATCCTAATTTAACGCCAATATTATTAGAAACGTACAAATCCATTCGCTTTAAATTATTATTGTATTTAAATCAGGAGAGTATTCAAATTTCAAAATGGTTGACTCTTACCCCATATCCAAATATACAGCAAACATAATATATTGATAGTGATTGATTATCAATCACCCCATAATTTAGGCTTGACCATAATAAATCTCCTAATCAATCTTTTATTATGTATATTTATTGACATTAAATTTAGGTGATCGAAATTTACCATATTTAGTTCGCAAATTTTAACTCATTAAATTTATTTTACGAAATTATATCTCATTAAATGCATTACGAGTCAATTTAGCCCTAATTTCAGCTTACCATAATTTTATAAGACGAAATTAAGTTTAATACAAAATTATTGTTGGTAATTATGAATCAATTTAATTCGTAATTATGATTTAATTTAATTTCTATATATGAATCATATTAATCAATATTTTATTATATATGATTGATTGTGAATTAACTAAACCCCTAAAGTTATACATACCATAACTTAACGAGACGAATTTAAATTTAATATGATATTATTTTTGGTAATTACTAAACAATTTAATCCCTTATAAGATGGCACATCAATTTAATACGATATTATTTTTGGTAATTACTAATCAATTTAATCCGTAATTATATATAACATTAAATTTTTTATTATGTATGATTGATTATTAATCAATGTAATCCGTAATTTCGACTTACCATAATTTATTTATCGAATAAATGTATGATTGATTACGAATCAATCATGTCTGTAATTATGAATCAGATATACCTTAATTATGAATCAATTTAACCATTTTTTTGTATTAATGATTTATTATTAATCAATTTAATCCATAATTTAAATACAATAAAGCATTCAATTGTATATTATTCAAAATATATAGTCGATTAGGCATAGAAATGGTAACTCAATGAATATTGTAAATATCCATTTTAAACATCTATCTATGCATCCAAATGTTAAGAATCGATTAACAACTAAAGTTTTTTTTTTTAATTTTAACACTTGGTATACAAATCTTTTATTCTAAAAAATATGTTATGAATGTAAAGTTATCTGATTGTTATGAATTGATACTTAACTAAGTATAGAGTGTAACTTGCGAAAGAATGTTTTGTGTTTCGAAATTAGATTTTTAAAATCGAATGAATTTTACACAATTATGGCATTAT
This sequence comes from Ambrosia x helenae, assembly GCA_030844895.1. Classification (NCBI taxonomy): domain Eukaryota; kingdom Viridiplantae; phylum Streptophyta; class Magnoliopsida; order Asterales; family Asteraceae; genus Ambrosia; species Ambrosia x helenae. The sequence continues at coordinate 37,114,797 of CM061227.1, forward strand.
TGTTCATCAATTTATGGAGTAAATTATATTTCTAAATTTAGCGAAAATTGATTGGTAAACCAATCTTTCCCCAAATTTTCGCAACCCTTAATTAACTTCAATATGTATTTAAAAGAACCATCATTCTACAAGTGTATACATCCAAGATTATTACTCTTTCGGATATAGTCAATCAATTTGATCAAGGTAAAGCCGATCCCTATTCTTCTACACATTGCTTGATAGTAGTATGTTAGACTTTATTTTATTAGTCATATTTTGTTGACAATTTACGGTTCATATACTTATCAATTGTTGTGTTAGTTTGATCGTGCCAATATAGAAATGTTAATCATACTGTTTTTTTTAACAAATTTCATAATATACATAAAATGGTTCATGCGACTTTCATTCTTTGTTTTTTTAACAAATTTGTGGAAATGTGGCGATCTAGATGCGTGAAAGGTGCCGAGGTTTCTAGTCGAAGTTAATGAAGGGCGTATCCTCTAATAATTTTAGTCCAAGTGGTTCCGGTTGGTTTAGTTTCCATAGTTTTGGTTGGGTGTGTGTAGTTTTTTGTATTCGATAAGCGAGTGTCATGTATGTATATCTTTTCCTTTTTACCCCGGTTTCTAACCTCTGGTTAGGAAACTTTTTGTACTCGCTGACGTTTTGGTTTTTCGTGTGAAATAAAAATATCTCCTTCTCCGTTAAAAAAATAAATAAATAACTCTGTATACCTTTAAACATTTGTTTTCAAAACATTCATCATTCCTATTGTTGATGAATGATGCTTATTTATGTTGGACCGACATAATCAAATATATATTCAATTAGTAAAATATTAGTGTAAAATTGTTTGTCTTTATTGTTTGACTTTTTTTGGATTTTCGGGTTACATCGTTTGACTACTATTTTAAAGTCTGAATTACAAGTTTTGTCCTTTAGGTTTATACCAAGTTGCAACCAATGTCCTTTGTTTTTAAAATTGATGAGTTTTGTACTTTATGTTTCAGAATGCTGCAACATTTGTCCTTTAACCCTAACCTGGTTAGATTTTCTCGTTAAATCAGATCATGTGCAAAGCACACAAGGGTATAATTGTCTTTTTACCTCTCTTATTTAAAAAAAATACTGCCAAGAAATAAAGAGAGAACTATTATAATTATAAAGTTTATATAAACTAGTATATTGACCCGCCGAGCGTTGCGGCGGCGTCGAAACTTAGTTGACTTGAAGTTGTATTGTTTCCGTTGCGCAATGACTATGCGCTTTGTTATATAGGCTTTTGACCTCCATCGCATAAGCTGTATAGAGTATTCATTTTTTTCCAACAAAAATTATTCCCCAAGAAAAAGGGACTCCCTCTGCAACCTGCTAAAAGGAGCCCAAGACACAGAACACCAATAAATCAGTTGTATTTTAATATATAGTATACTTATGACTTTCTTTCAGGATCAGAATTTATGGTCTTCGTAGGAAGTGTCTTAAGGGACCTTGCCAACAGCATCAAAGTCGCTAAAACACGTACGAATACCACCTCATGGAATTAAACCCTGTGCTCATAGAATAGTCTATGTGTTGACAATTTTGACCAGGCAGAAAAATGTAACATAAAAGAAGGCATACAAAATAATTATGTTGCTTATTCCAAGTAATTAGTAACCTGCATAAGGAAAAAATAAGAAAGAACAATTAGATAATAATATTTTTGAGATTTACAAAATTGTTAAATGGTCTCATACATCCTCTAGTTTAGTAAGGGGCTGTTTGGTAGCCTCTTAATGAGGCTCTTAACCATTCAGTGTTGAATGATTCAGCATTTAGCGCGTTTGTTTCAGCCTCTGAATGAAATGGTTAAGACTGAATCATTAAGACTTGGGATGTTGCTGAACCATTAAGCACTGAATCATTAAGCACTGAACTAGGCTGAATCTTAATGAAACTCTCATACCAACATGGGACAAGAAAACTAACCATTAAGAGGTTCAACTTAATGATTCAGCACTTAACCATTCAGACCTCTTAATGATTCAGCACTTAATCAACCAAACAGCCCCTAAGTTAGTCAAAGCATCATAATGGATCGCCAATCATTCAAGAGCTGTTTCATAATTAGAAGTAAATAATAATTTAAATTTGCCATATACGCCCTACATATCAACATATTTAAATCCCAAAACAACTAAAATATCCTGGATTCCTGGATATTATGCTCCATAGGTTACCAAGTTCAATCATTAGCCATTCATCCATAACAGTGCTAACACTCACTCTCTTTGATTATGTAACAAAATAATCTAAAAGACAGATGCATTCATATGCATACTGATAGATACATCCATTTAAGCTATATATACACAATGACTTTCTTTTGATTCAGTCACCTCATTCTCTAAGATTATAGACAAATATAAATTCAAATGAAATAATCTACATCAGAATTAACACAATCTGTACTAAAAACATACAATTCAGATAGTGCTTAGCTCAAAATTTCAGCTTTGATTCGACAGTTATAAAAAGGGAAAAATGCAACAAATATGCAAAACGCTAACCTACTGCTCAACCTAATCAACAGATATATATAAAACCGAGTATGAATAATGAGCCAACATAGTAGCTGAACAACGAAGGGAAATGTTGAAGAAAATGCATAGCAGATAAATAATATAATTTGAAGGATACTAAATCTAGATAATAGTGGGTGTTTTTGACCGAAGCCATACCTAGCCATCAATGGATTTATGTGGTTTTATGATCTTTGGTGTGCCTGAAAGATGATTTAAAATTTAAAGAGCAGTGAGGTTGATCATAGGTATCGAGTATCAACAAATATAATGGCGATTGTACCCTCATAGCTCTTGTCTATACTAGCTACCATTTTTGTTGAACTGATCAACGTCCACCCTGAAAGAGGTTGTTACTGAGCTGCAATTCGGGGAAAAATTAGAACAATTAGTTAGGAAGAACACCATCAAGTGTTACACGGCACGCGCTGACGAGCGTTGCGGCGTGGTAAACTGTGATATGGTAATGGAAGTTGGACCGATATCGACATTCATATTAAAATGATAATACGTATCGATACTCGTTTTAAATTCGAGATATTAAATATATTATTTACCTCTGCGTGTATAACAAAGTAACAAACACTTTAGGATCAGCAGCCATTACCACATGTAGAGCAGGGTCCCTAACACCAAAGTACCAAACAAACGGTTACCATACATTCAACGTGAGCAAAAGTGAAAAACAAATACAATGACAATAACACAAACAACTGGTGTGCAGCCGTGCATATAGCGGTTATAACCACATACCATCAGTTTAATGCATTTTTAAATTCCAAGAAAAATAACACGACTTCAATTGTGATGCAGTATGTTGAACACAGATGGATAATAGATCGAAAGTCGCCAACGTTCCTACCTGCACATTATAATCAAATAAATGAAAAAGAGCCCTAAGCACCCTTTAAAAATATATTATTTACCTCTGCGTGTATAACAAAGTAAGAAATACATTAGGATCAGCAGCCATTACCACATCTAGAGCAGGGTTCCTAAGACCAAAGTAGCAAACAAAACGGTTACCATACATAATACATTCAACGTAAGCAAAACAAATACGATGATAATAACACAAACACCTGGTGTGTGCTGTGCATATAACCACAACACCAACAAAGAAGAAACCAAGTAACATGAAAAAAAGCAACCAAAAGACAACTCCAACAACAGATGGATGACTGAAAACCACACCAGCAAAGCATACATGCATGAAGTAAAGTGTGAACATGAGAAAGTAATAAGACAACCAAAAATACAAAGATCAAAATAGAAAAACACATGCAACAACGATCGATAAGAAAGAAGGAAAAAACTTGAGAAAGCAAACCGAGAGAACTTCAAGGGAGATTGACAGAAGAAGGCACGTGCAAGCAGAAATAAAACAAAGAAAATAGAAAAAATAGAAGAAACCAAACGATTTAAACACAAACTTATCTGAGTACTTCCTCCAGGCCCCTGCAGCAGTAAAATCAAAAGATTAACCCAACATATTCAGCCCTGACCAGCATATCTAAACCTGTTAAAACCCTATCAATATAGTCCGTAAATTCAAACAAACCCGAGTGTGTAAAATCAACACAATCAGGCGCGACCAGCATATGTAAACCCGTTAAAACCCTATACCCAAAGGTAAAACGACCATACCTGTTGCTGAAGACGGTAGCGGGTTTGGCGGTGGAAGAGTTGCTATCGGCGACGGTGGAGGTGGATTCCTGCGATCGAACATAACCACTAAATAATCATATAAAGGACCAATTACAGTTGTAGAAAGCAAATGGTTAGAGCAAAGGGCGATGCTACCTTTTAAGAGAGAAATAAGTGTCGGACCTTTGGTTTAGGTTTAGAGAGGAGAAGAACAAAGCAATGTCTGACCTTTGGTTTAGGTTTAGAGAGAAAAAGAACAGAGCAGGGTCTTGTACGTTTGGTTTGCTGTGGTGGGTTGTACGGTACAACATGTACGCATCTCAAAAAAGTTTTGTTTGTGGTCCTGTAGGTGCAATAGTACTGTTACACTCACAATATGAATTTGCTAAATATAGGAAGGATAAATATAATTATATATCATTCTCTCTCTAAGCATCTAAGCACCACCACCACCTCCTTCCACCAACACCTTTATCGACGACCTCCTCACCTTTATCGACCGCTACCATTCTGGTTTATTTCAACCTCTCATTTACAAGAAATAAAACAATCCTCATCGATTGAGACTGTAACCACAATAAGTCAAGAAGATGAAGCAAAATTGGAGGTCAGCTTCTTATTATAAGTAGAACCACTTCTGGGGTTTGGGTTGAAACTTCTTTTCTCACAATCCACCAATGCTAAACAGATAATAATATTAATATAGTATAATATTAATATTAATATTAATACTCATGTTTTGGAGAACGATGTGAAGCATATTCCTTTGGATTTTGTTGAATCCCCTAAAGATTTTAATCAAGGTCAACCTCAAGGTGCTTTTTTTAGTTGGGTTCTTTTTTATTTTATTATTTATCTGTGATCTAATTTTATAGTTTTTGCGTGTTTGTTATTGTAGGACTTCAGTGGTGGGGTTGCAGTGCGATAATTGTTGACGAGGTTTCAGGTGAGTGAATCTATGGTTGTAGTGCGATGGGTGGTGATGTTGAAAGAAAGAGAGATTTTCGTGACCTAAACCCCAATTTTAGTCCACGATCGGAATCATAATCGTTTTCGGTGGTCGGGTTAGGGTTCAGTTTAGATTGTTGGGGGTGGGGATTTTGATGTTAGGGTTTAGGATGTTTAGTAGGTGGGGTTGGCTAAAGAGAATCCGGGTTAGGCAATGGAGGTCAGATTTAGGATTAGGTTTTGATGGAAGGGAAGACGATGTTGGTGGTGGTGCCGCAGGTGGTTATGTTGATAGTGGTGGTGGTTGTGTTGATGGTGGTGGTGGTGGTGGTGGGGTGTGTGTGTTTAGAGAGAGAGAGAGAGAGAGAGAGAGAGAGATCTGTAAATTGGGGAAGAAGAGTGATGATTTTACTGAAATACCCTCACGTGCGGGTCACGTGATCAAACTTAACGAAGAAAACTAAGCGAGTTAGCCATAAAGGATATAACGTGCAAGATTTTAAAACATAAAGGACAAAACCAATCAATTTTAAAGTTAAAAGGACATTCATTGCAATCGGGTATATACCTAAAGGACAAAACTTGTAATTTAGTCTTTATTTAATGATTATACTAAAAGTAGGGTTTATTAATCTCATATATATACCCATATACTTACCTCACATAAAGTATTCATTTGAGTAAAACAAATAAAAATAAAAGAATATAGAAATGTCTATACTACTATATAATGGGTTCTAGATGGGCAAGATAGTAATTTTTATTTAATTTTAAGACACATAAAAACATTGTTTTTGCATTTGATACAAGTGTTAAAGCATAAATAATTTCTCATTTACAATATTGTCCCTCTACATTTTAGCATTTAATAATGTAGTGTAATAAACGATAAACAATAATGTAGTGTTATTACATATAGCATCTATATTTATGATGCAATACTATTTTATAAAAGCTTGTAAGAAACTTATTAACTTATACAAAAAATAATACATAAAAATTTGACTAACATATTCAAACCCAAATAAAAGAAATATGCATTGTCCCATTAGTGACTGACTAAGTCATTAGGAAAACCAAAATAATTGTCAAACAAGAATACATGATGACTTTTAGTTTAAAAGTACAACAATTAAATAACTTATTAACTTATACTAAAAATAATACATAAAAATTTGACTAACATATTCAAACTCAAATAAAAGAGATAGGCATCGTCCCATTCGTGACTGACTTGGTCATTAGCACATGATGACTTTTAGTTTATTTTTTATACGTGCTTTCAATATCAAAGAACTTCTACCAAAATAATTGTCAAACAAGAATACATGATGACTTTTAGTTTAAAAGTTATTGTATAAGCAATAAAAGTTTATAGTTAAAAATTACACAACCGCCAACATGAGAAATGACATATATACGTTCAGACCATATTACGGAATATACTATAAAATTGACCAGTTATTACCATGGGATGGCGAACCCATCCCACACGCCATTCTTTATTTTTTTATGGCTTCATTATAGTATTTAGCTACTTTTTTTTAACAGCGACTGAAATCTTGTCTTCTTCTTTAAGTTTTCAGTATTCTTCTGCATCGCTTTATATTTTCATACGTGCTTTCAATATCAAAGGACTTCTCTTACATATATTGTGTTCAGGAGTATTTCTTTTAATCAACATTTTTCACTTATGTTTTTTGTATTTAGAAAACTCTATGGTGTCATCTATTGTTTCAAACTATGGGTTAATTTTGCACCGCATGATATTTAATACAAACTTAACATGTTATTCTACTACAACATCTACACCTACTTTCTACCTAATTGTACACCCTCCGATCATATATTACACATTATCAGTATGTTTGTATAATGTACAACACCAACAACCTAATTGACCAAAAGCAACAGCCAAACACATTGCAGCCCCGCCGCAACGCGCGGGTTCTTGCTAGTATAAAATAAAAAACTCTATTAAACTATCAAACACAAACGAACACATTGCCGAACGTTCACGAACGTAAACAAACGAAATTTTTTGTTCGTGTTCGTGTTCGTTCATTTATTAAACGAACGAACACAAACGAACTTCTCGCCGAATGGTTCACTCAAAGTTCAGTTCGTTTGCAGCCCTACTTTTTGTAATCGTATTCAATGCATTATTTTATGCATAAAAAAGTGAACAAAAAGTGTTATGTATGGGCCAACCGATCTGAAACATTTTGTTAGTACTCAACGATTGATTATCTCAACCCGAACTCGTTTAACCTTTTACCCAACCCATCTGACCCAAACACTGTACATCTATAAATTAATAATTACTAAAATATTTTAAAATTCTAGGATTGTCTGGTAAAAAATGAATCTATAGTTACTTGTTTTTTTTTTTTCTGAACTTCAAATCTATATTGATTTAATCGTTAAATCTCCTCATTGCACTTAAAAGTTCATGCATTGTATTCTCGTATTGCAACAAAAAGTGGTGAAGAGTTGTTGCCGCTTTCAATGCACTGAATCATCATCAGCGTATCCGCCATAATTTCTTCAATGCTTCATCATCACCATAATTTTATAGTGATCAATCTAGATCTATGTACATTGAACTTGATAAGTTCATTAACGTGTGAATGTATATGAGAATTTTGAAGGTCCTTGATTTTGTGTTATTCAAATATGTAAAGTGAACGGACATTGAAATTTTGAAAGTCAATGCATTAATTTGAGAGTTGCTCACGAATATATGCCAACTCTTTAAATTAATAATGCATTAATTTATCGATATAATAATATCTCGCTAAATTAATAAAATATCCCGATTTCAATATTATTAGTTTATAGAGGTTTGTAAATACAAATTCTCACATAACAACAGTGGTTCCACAAAAATCAATGAAAAGCAAATTAGAACCACATGTTTTCGTGATGTAAAAACTTATGGTTCACAACATTCCATCGCAAGTCTTAGTTGACACTTTTCTATCCATCGCAAGTCTTAGTTGACACTTTTCTATATCTCCATGTGTGAATGTCTCTATATATACATATTGCAATATTGTAATAATAGCACCCTTATCAAACCCATAGCTCTATGGACCATATTCATCTTTTCTTCATTTTTCTTGTACCCTTAATCTCCCTCTTTTTGGTTATAAAATTAAGCACACCCAAAAATGTTAAAAACCTTCCACCAAGTCCACCATCTCTCCCAATAATTGGTCACCTCTATCTAATCAAAGGACAACCTCATAGAGTGTTACAACGCCTTTCTTCCCAATATGGTCCCATCATGGCTCTCCGGTTTGGCTCCCGCCCGGTCGTTGTAATAACCTCACCATCAGCCGTAGAAGAATGCTTCACCAAAAACGACCTAGTCTTAGCCAATAGACCACTTCTTTTAAGTGGCAAGTACTTTGACTATGATCACATGGGCCTAGGGTCAGTCCCCTATGGCCGTTTGTGGCGCGACGTTCGTCGCATTATGACCCTTGAACTATTTTCAACAACACGTCTTAAAACTTACACGCGTATTAGACAAGATGAAGTTGTTTTCTTAATTAAACAACTTTTTCAAGATTGTGTTAAAGATTTTACTAGAGTGGAAATGAAGTCTAGAATAGAAGGGCTACCATTCAACATAATCTTGAAAATGGTTGCTGGCACACGACCGTGTGAGGCGAATACGAATGATTCGAAGGAGGTTAATGAATTTAAGGAGGTGATAAGGGATGCATTTGAAACAAGTGGAGCAACAAATGCTGGTGACTTCATTCCATTATTGAAGTGGATTGATTTTCAAGGTTTGGAGAAGAAGCTTGTGAAGTTGCAGAATAAATGCGATAGGTTTTTGCACAAGTTGATCGAAGAGTGTCGGAGCAAAAGGGGTGATTGTTCTAATGAAGGAAAAGAGAAGACATTTATGGATGTGATACTTTCTTTGCAGGATTCGGAACCCGAATACTACACCGATAACGTAATCAAAGGCAATATAATGGTTAGTACGTTCATATCCTATATATCTCTAATAGAAAACATATTTGTTTTTTTCAAGTTACACCACATATTCCAATCAATAGACTTATTCTTATACTTATTTCTAAACCATAAGAAACCAACATACTTCACTTCTGCCAAAACTTCTTCTACTTTAATCTTGTTTTCTTCAAAAATCCATTGGTTTCTCGCCTTCCATATCCTCCAACAAGCTATTTTCCTTTACTTTAATAATTAAATGAAGTGTTACAACGAATAGGCATATAAAGTTGGATGACTTGACTTCCTTATGGCTTAACTTTTTGTATAGGCATTACTATTTGCTGGAACAGACACGTCATCTGTGACAATAGAGTGGGCTATGTCACTTCTTCTAAATCATCCAAACGTTTTAGAAAAAGCTAGGGAAGAAATTGATGAATACACGAGACAAGAACGTTTGGTACAAGAGACCGATCTTCCAAATCTTCCATACATCCAATGCATCGTTAACGAAACGCTTAGACTATTCCCAGCCGCACCACTATTGGTGCCACACGAGTCAACAGAAGACTGCATCATTGGAGGCTTTGATGTGGCTCGTGGCACAATAGTGTTAGTGAACGCATTAGCTATTCATAGGGACCCAAAGGTGTGGGATGACCCATTGACTTTCAAGCCAGAGAGGTTTGAGAAAATGGGAAAGGAAGGGTATCGGTTCATACCATTTGGAATGGGCCGTCGCCAGTGCCCTGGATACGGCCTCGCAAACAAGGTCGTTGGGTTCGCTTTGGCGTCTTTGATCCAATGTTTTGAATGGGAAAGGGTTGGTGAAGAACTAGTGGGATTATCGGAAGGGAAAGGTCTAACCATGCCAAAAGACGAGCCATTGGTGGCAATGTGCAAAGCTCGACAAAGTATGAGTCATCTTCTTAAGGACTTATGATAACATGCTGAATAATATATCAATGGTTGGTTAATATGTGTTTTATATATTGAGTTAGTTATGTTACTTTTGTCAAACGTCCTATTAATATTTGGAAATATGTATGGCTGCCTAATCTTGACCGCAAAACTTTGATTGAAGTTAACGCGGTTAGTGTGCTATAATGCTGTATATAAATAAAAAATAATAATGAAACAATATTATCATTATGTCATGAGAATAACTAAATTTGAGCTTTACAGTTGTTATTTAAAATAGTTTTTGTATGATGACAATGAAATTGATCCACTTTATCCTTGATTTAATTGATCCATTTTTCTCCTATCAATGCTATACTCATATATCATGTGTTTATAATCTCATGACTAGCTTATCAACATGTTTTATGTTTTCTTGTTGTTAACAATCATTTTCCACACACATGTCAATGGAAAGCAACATTAAACCCACATATATGTCATGATGTACAAACTTAATTGTGGTTCACAACATTCTATTGAAAGTCTTGATTGGCACTTTGCTATGACGTCTCTATGTTTGAATGTTAAGATATACATATTCATTTTTCTTCATTTCTCTTGTATCCTTAATCCCCCTGCTGCTGGTTCTAAAACTGAGCAAACCAATAAATGTTAAAAGTCTTCCACCAAGCCCATCATGTATCCTTAAAGGCCCAGTTCATAGAGTATTACATCTTTCTTCCAAATATGGTCCCATCATAAGCCTTTGGTTTGGAGCAACAAATGCTGGTGATTTCATTCCATTACATTACTGAAGTGGATTGGTTTTCAGGGTTGGTGAAGAAGCTTGTGAAGTTGAAGAATAAATACGATAGGTTTTTGCAAAAGTTGAACGAAGAGTACTTTCAAAGTAAAAGGTGACATTTATGGATGTGAATATGTGATACTTTTTTTTTTTTTTTTTTTTTTTTGCCGGAAACAAAAACCGAATACTAGACCGATAATGTAACTAAAGGCAATATGACGGTACATATGTTCGTAACCTATATCTGCTAGAAAACAGGCGTTCATTAGTGAAATTTATGTTAGTGATCACCGATCATCGAACGAAACAATTATATATATATATATATATATATATATATATATATATATATAGGGGAGGGATAATTTGAAAACCCTCCCCACTTAAGAAAACCAAGAAAACCACTCTTACTACCATTGATCATGTTGATCCAATGGTTGTGATTAACTCATTATTTTATTCAAAAAAGGTAAAAAATAACAGGTACATTTATTTAATAAAGAAATAGAAAAGGGTATTATAGTAACAAAAACACCTCTTTCTTACTTTTTAATGTTCTCTTTCCTCCCTCCTCTCTCCTCTCTCCTCTTTCTATCTCCTCTCTCTACAACCATCCATTCACATTTCTAATAAAAACCTATATTTTTTTCTTATGAATAAAACCAGTCATTCAATTTTTAAAACAAAAACCTGTGTTTTTTTTTTCTTTTGAATTTTACAAAGTTCACATAGTATAATTCTACAAGTGTTATAAAAGTGAAAAATATCATCTAAAAATGCGTGTAACAAAAAAATAAACATTAAAAAACTTATAAAAAACTTAATTTCCAATCTTCTCACCAAAATGTCAAGTAAAAATGTTATTTTTGTCATCAAAGATCTAAAACAACAAAACAACAAATTAAAATTTATAACCAAAACACAAAAAACATATGATAACTTATAACCTAAACAACAAAAACATATGTTTTTAAATGAAAAAAACAAAGCTTTAAACGACAAAAAAAAAATAACCCACTATTCTTCGACACCCCCTTTTCCGACTAGGCACCATCACCGTTCGTAATGTCTCCATACTTTCAAAGTACTTAACAAATGTATCTACACACATCACATAAACAAACACATCAAAAATAATAACACAAAACTTACAACCAAACGACACTTTTTTAATTAAAAAGAAAAAAGAAACAGATTTCAAAAAAAAAAGAACAAACGTTTTTAGAAAGAATATGAAACTCTAGAAACCCAAAATCACAACACACTCATTGCAAAAATCATATGATCTATTTATATCTTTTTATTACAGAACAAAAAAGAACAAAGATCTTAAACAACCTCATACCCAAATGTTTAGATCTGTAAATCCGGGTTGTTTTTATTCGCACATCGGATCTTGACTCGTCACCATCGTCATTCACCACCACCATCTACCTCACCGTTCACCTTGCCACTAGAAACCGCCATTGCAAACAAGACACCTTCGATTTACTAACCATAGCTTCCAATTTCAAATCAAATGAACCATAGCTTCCATCGTTCACCTTCGAACAAAAAAAATACCAAACAAAGTCAGATCTAGAAACAATTACCAGGTCTTCAAATTTTGTAATTCTATTGCTTTTCAAGAGATGTAGGGATGGTTAAAGGGGTGTGTTCTGAAGAGTGTGGTGGGAGTGTTGGATCGCCTAGCTTGTTGAATATCAAAACTTCCATTTTTGTTTATGGTTGAAACTTGAAAGAGAGTGCTAGGAATGTGCTGAAATGTGAGCCACACAAATTGGATCAACTAGTTTTGTGTAGAAGGTAAATTACACTTTGTGCTTAACAAGAAAATATAACAAATTGGATCATCGTTGATTTATTTCCTTGAAAATGAATTTGTGGTTTCTTGGTTTGGTGTGGGAAATGGGTTTCAAAGGAGAGAGATGAAACTATAAAAAGATGAGTGTAGGTTATAATGAAGCAATGTGTCAGAGAAAGATATGTGAAAATAGTGTTGTACCCAAAGTGCCCTTGAAGACAAAACTGAAAACATAGATGTGGATGATTGTTAGCCATTAATTTGGGTTTCATGTGTTTTCTCAACTAAGAAGGGTTTTCAGTTTAGAATTCCCCTATATATATATATATATATATATATATATATATATATATGGGAAGGATAATTTAAAAACCCTCCCCACTTGTGAAAACTCATGAAACCCCAATCACAACCATCCATTCTTTGTGATCTAGGGTCAAGATTTTATGTTGCTTTTTATGTAAATTAAACATACATTTTTAAGCTTTAAAGGGTAGTATCGTCCAACCAAAATATATCATGCTTCTATGTGTTCAAAGTGCACTGACACATTTCATTCTTTAAGTACATTTTTATTCTCTCTCCACTCTCCTCTTTATCTCTCCTCTCTCACTATAGATTCATGTTTTTATCTTAAGAAAATTCAAATTTTAACAAACAAATTGATGTTATCAGGTTTCAAGCATACAGTAACAGATGTTTTTTGTAATATGTTCGATAAACACATGTTTAAAGCCTCCAAGTAACAGATGTAACTTGTAACCAAAACAACATAAACATATTATAAATTATACCCCAAACAACAAAACATATGATAAATTATATCCCAGACTGGAAAAACATATGTTTTTAAATGAAAACAAATGTTTTTAGATGAAAAACAAGCTTTGATATAAAAAAATAAATAAATAAACACAAGAAAACAAATGTTTTTGGATGAAAAACAAATGTTTTTAGATGAAAAACAAGCTTTGATATACACCAAAATCATCTCCGCCTTTATCGAAACCCATGGCTGCACCAACCGAACCGGTACCATCTATGATAAAAAACATGTCAATGTGTGATTTAACTTGCTAAAAACAACGAACGACACCAAACCCACAAATGAAAAAAACAAAATTTAAAATGTAAATAAAAAGTATATAGATATGTGGGATGCTGCATATATGGCCGATGAAAAAAATATGGGTAATATAACAATAAAAAGAACGCATGTACATAGTCACAATTCACAAAAGAAAAACGAAGCACCGACGAGAAAACGAAAGATACATACATAGTCATAAAAATACAAAATGAAGAACTAAACAGACAAACCCCATCTTTTTTGTTTAATGGTCTGAAGCACCGGCCGTCACCAAAAACCACAGTCACCTTCAAACCTTTGACCACCGGCCATAACCAAACACCATCGTCGTCCACCTTCAAAACTTCGACCACCAGCCATCACCAACACCACCGTCGCTACCCCCGCCCGGTTTCAGATCTAAACAAAATCCTTCAACCACCTACTGATCTGCAAACACCCGCCCCCAACACCGCCAAACGTAACAGACAAACCCAATCTTTAAACGAAAACCATTTAAAAAAACAGCTTAAAAAACAGATTCAAGGGATCTCTTGTACATACAGCTCCAGAATGTTGCCTTCGGATCTAGAAATCACCACCACCAACGTTGTCATTTTCGCCGGATCTCGAAACCCACAACGTTGTCATTTTCGTCGGATCAACCACAACTACCGTCCACCATTCCCGTTACCTAGAAACAAATCTGAACACAAAGAAAATACATTTGTTAATATCACCAGACATCACTGTTAAAAATGGGGCTTTTGAGGGTGTTTGTTGGTGATTCCATAAGATGTTGAATGATTGAAGGGTTGAAGATGAACTTATTTATTAAAAGAAACCATAAATTCTGGATATAGAGAGAGAAAGAGACGTGTAAGAGATAGAAAAGTGTTTGTTTAATAGAGAGAGAAAGAGGAAGATTATTGGGATGATGGTATAAAAATGATGAGGAGGTTAGGATGGAAAGGACAAAATGTTTTAGATGCTCAGATTTGTGTGATGTACCAAAATTGCCCCTTCTCCATTTTCTGCAAAGGTAAACGTGGAACAGCTATGACCACTTGTTGGGGTTTAATGAGTTTACTCAACTCATATGGGTTTTCTAAATATAATTGCCCTATATATATATATATATATATAGGTAAAGTATATGGAGGAAACCCTCCTTATTTGGTAAACTCTGGAAACTCTGACTTCCCAACATTTTTTTTTTTGAAAAAATAGGGTATGTAATATACATTTTTTAAGCATTTTGAGCCAAAAAAATCGAAAAAGCGCCGAACGGTTTTTTTTTAAAAATATAAAAAACGTCTACTGTATACATATAGTGAACACATGGTTAACACCTGTTATTAGCGCTTAACATGTGTTAGTCAAAATTTTATTTTATTTTTTAAAAAAAACTACTCGGCGCTTTTTTAATTTTTTTGGCCCAAAATGCTTAAAATCATGTATATTACTTGCCCTATTTTTTTCAAAAAAAAAAAAAAATATTGGGAAGTCAGAGTTTCCAGAGTTTACCAAAAAGGAGGGTTTTCTCTAGAACCATTCCCTATATATATATATATATATATATATATATAGGGTTGGGTTATTTTGAGAACCTTGTTGAGTTGAGAGAACCATGAGAACCATTATTAGCCATTGATCTTGTGCAATGAAGGGTTGAGATCAAAAGTTTCTTGTTTTTGTCTTTTATGAGCCCACTTGGGTGTTAATGTATTTTTTTAATGAAGTAAAGTACAATTAGGGGTATTAGGGTAAATCCACCATGTGAGAGAAATATAAGTAATATAATATTAAATTAATTATTTATTCAATAATTAACAAAATCAGATTTTTTTAACTATATTTTATTTTTTAATCATATTTTTTTACTATATTTTATTTTTTAAATCCTTTAATTTTTTTAACTTTAATTTATTTTTTTAACCAACTTAGTTTTTTAAAACAAAAAATCAACTTTAACATTCTGTCTTCTCTCTCGTTTTTACACTACACCAGTGTTTTTTACACACATATATAACCAGACGTATGCATTTTGTATGATTTACACTGATGTAAATAATTACACCAGTGTTTTTGCTCACATTTATACAACCAAAACATCTATCATTTTGTATGCTTTACACTAGTGTAATTATTTACACCAGTGTTTACTAACATCTATATAAACCAACAGCTATAATATTTGTTATACACTTCGTATTCAGTGGTGTAAAATAACTACCAAACATCTATACATTCAGATTTACACTGGTGTAAAACAGTGTTTACACCAGTGTTTTCTTACATTGAATTACTTTCCTAACTTCTAACAACTACTTGCCACATTGAATTACTTTCTTACATTGAATTACTTTCCAAACTTCATCTTCCGGCCACATTGAAGATAATACTTGAACCTCCATATCGTCAGATATAGCCATCCTCCATCTCGTGCACCATTTAAGAACACCCAAAAAAAAACCAAAAACCAAAATTTCGATCTACAATTATAAAACCATGATCAATAGAATTATCTATGGAGTCATATTTTAAAAAAATAAATAACCACTACTCATAAGCCCTTTGTTTCAGTTTAAAAAAAAAACAAACCCTTGAAACAGAAAACTTTGTTTCAGTTTAAAAAAAACAAACAAAACCTTTAAACAAAAACAAACCACTTCTATAAACACAAAGTGAAACCATATCTAGAACCACAATTTACACCAGTGTTTTTTTTTTTGAAAAGAAAATAATAATAAGAATAATAATAACAATAATAATAATAATAATAAAAATCTATATACACTTTCTGGTTTTGTTAAAACTTAAAATAATAATAATAATAATAACAATAATAATAATAATAACTGAAATAATAATAATAATCCTAATAATAAAAATAATATTTCTAAAACAGTATTATTATTAATAATAATAATAATAATTAAAATAACAACATACCTGTTTTCGCCTCCACCAAAGAACCACCATCCTCCGCTGCCCATCCGCCATCTCCTCCACCCCCTCCGCCCCTGCCCCACCACGAACCACCCCCTACACCTCCAGATCTGTGTTCAGAGACCAAACCCACCACCAAAAAAACGATCCCAACCCAAAACCAACAACCCCATCACCTCTAAACCCACCACCGACCACCCCCTGCCCCTTGTTCATTACCACCGTCGACCACCGTTGACCACTGCCCATTATTGTTAAAAAAAAATAATAAAACCATCAACATCATCATCTAAACAATAATAACAATAAATAATAATAATAATAATAATAATAATAATAATAATAATAATAATAATAATAATAACAACAACAAACCTGCCGTCCGTTTCTGCCGTCCCCGCCGTCGACCACCACAGATCCACCGCCCCTTCGACCACCCACCACCAAAACGGACCCTACCTCCACCCCCTACCTCCACAGCCACATATCTGTTCATCCCACCTCCAACCACCGTCGACCACCACAGATCCACCGCCCCTTCGAAACCCCCACCACGAACCACCACCCGTCACCATCCAAAACCAACAACACCATCGTCTAAGATGAGATAGAGAGAGAGCGGAGTGTGTGTGAGAGAGAGAGTAGAGAGAGACAAGTGTGTTTGAGAGAGAGAGTAGAGAGAGAAAGTAGAGAGAGAAAGTAGAGAGAGAGAGGAGTGAGAGAGTGACAGAGAGAGATAGAAGTGTTCTGTGTGTGTTTTAATTTAAAAAAAAAACAGAATTTCAATTATAATAAGGTGTGGAGTGGGTGTGGGTGGGGTAGGTGTGGGGGCAAATTACTCTTGTACCCTTTAATAATATAATGATAGAGGGTATATGTGTCACCTTATCATTGGTCTAGAGGAGTTCTTAAGTTCTTGCAACTCAAGGGGGTTCTCATATGAACCCAATCCTATATATATATATATATATATATATATACACACACACACACACAGTGGCGAAGCTTGGTTCTCGAATCGGGAGGGGCCGGACTCAATTTTTTTTCGATCGGTAGTGGCAAATCGGCGGGGCCGGACTCAACCCGGACTCGATTTACCTACGAAAATCGCAAATTTATACCACTGCGCCAAAAACAGGGGGGGCCAAGGCCACCCCTGGCCCTCAATATCCTTCGCCCTTGTATATATATATATATATATATATATATATATATATATATATATATATGTAACAACCTGGCACAGACCCCTAAAAATTTTTCGCGTTTTATCGCTATCTTGTGATAAATAGTAACTAAATAAATATTAGTAATAATAATAATCGAGACGACTATGTACGGAATTAAAAACCGAACCAAACAATATAAACAATATTATTATAAAAATACGTTAAGTGATCGAGTTATTACGCGATAACGAACCCAAACCGCACCCGAACGGATCAGGTGGGTCACCAAGGGAGAGGACACTTGTCCGAGCAAATTCCGAGCGAGCGGCGAGCGATCGGCTCCCGTCGAGCGTTTTGAACAGCCCTAATCTGTACAACTCATCTCACAAACCACACAAACCAAGATTAGAGAGAGAGAGGACTAGAGAGTGAGAGGACTAGAGAGAGAAAGAGACCGGAGGTCTCCTCCTCCACCTCCGGCGGACTTCCGGCGACGAACCACCACCCTCACCCTACAACCTTGCTCCACCATTATTATAATCCGATCTGTGGAAAGAGAAAGAAAGAGAGAGAAGCGAAGAGCAGAGAGAGAGAGAGACGCTGAAGAGAGAGAGAGAGAGAGAAAGAAATAGAGGAACCGGAATGAAAAGGAGAAGGAGAAGCCTATGGTGATTCCAGGCGGCGGCGCCGCCTCTGTGACCAGATCTTTTCCAGGCCAAGGTAAACCCCCAAACCAACTTCCATTTTCTTTAAACGATGCTCGATAATCGTGATGGATGGAAGGGATTTGAGAAGGTGGTTCCAGGTGATGGTTCTGTGGTGGTTATGATGGTCACGGGTTTGAGGTGAACTTGTATGGTGGCCGTAGGCAGTGGTGGTACAGTTAGGGGATGGTGCACAGGCGACGAATATGGTGATGCTTGGATGTAAGTGCAGGATTCGAGTCAAGGTGAGGAAGGATTGAGGTGATATGGAGTGTTTGGGTTCGGGTCAAGAGTCCGAGTCCGTTAGACGTGTCAACCTTCAGTCAACTGAGTCAACTCAGTCAACCAAATAGTCAACCGGGTCAAACTTCGTTAATTAGGAACATAAATATTATATACGTATTGTGTGGGAACTTGGCGAGCTTGTACAAACTAAGACCGAACCATAAGTTAGAATTATATTGTTTAAACCTTGACTTGGCATTTGAATTGGACAATCGGATGTTAGTTACGGATAATGGAACTTGGACATGAAATAGATAAGAAAGCGATACATGGTGAGTTATAATATGTGAACTTGATATTGAAGTTGGGCATCATGACATAAAGGATGAACATTAGACAACATAGGAACATTGAAAACGAGACTTGGACGAATACTTGGGAAACTAGCTTTCGGACAATAGAACCTAAACATAAATTGGATAAAAGCGACATATTTATAAGATATGATATATAAACATATAAGTTGAACCCAAAACAATAGGACGACGACTTGGATTCGACACATGAACATAAGCATAAGGACACTTATAGCCTTAACATATTATTATTATCAACTTGGACCTTCGGATTTGTCATATGAACATTAGCTAACTTACGGACTATGGACATTGGAAACCTTTGACATGACACCTTGGACAATAGGACTAAGATGCGACATTTGGAACATACGAGACATTGATCTATAATACCTAAGCTTTAGACTCGACTTCTAGATACGGAACACTTAGAACCGTGTAAACATTTTTACTAATACCTTGGACGTTTAGACATTATACTATTGATTTAGACATAGTTATAATCGGCCTGAACTAAAAATACAAACCCATATATATACAGTGAAATGGATAGTAACGATGACAATGGAACTTCGGATACGTAGACTCGGACAACTAAAATATTGACACAGACATGATCAAGCTAAATACACTCGAGCTCGTTCCCACACGTGACCATTACGAATGAAAACCAAAGACTAATAATATTATCAATGTGTGTCGACATAGGGCCCAACCAGGAGAGTGTCAGTATACGGTACTGAACATCCGGTTTTATAATTTGAGCTATGCTACCAGGTGAGTTTCGTGAACTCTCCTCTTTTTACTTTTATAAATGTTTTGGGGTGACGCATGCTTCTAAACTGTTTTGTACATTGTTATGGGTGTTAGTTTTACAGAACGTGATTACCTGCTTGCTTGTTATGCATACAGAACCAGACACTCATTAACTCTAGGAAGAGCTGAATTAATATATGGGTAGTACTACTTGGGGAAACCCCCACGCACATTGGTCTGGCCTAGACCCGGAAACCCCCAGTGAGACCGACGGGTCATTGCGGCATATATTTTTCCATTGGGGAACCTATGAGGCAGGACATAGGTTGAGAACTATGACAATAACGGGTATAGTTTATGTTGATACATCTAGACATGGTTAGGCATGGGCTAGGTGCCAAGGGTTGAGTGGCCAGCTTGTAGAATTGTAACACCATAACTAGATAAACGTGTTTGAAAATGATAAACTTGTTTGATAAATGAAACTGTTTTGATAAACTAATTTTGGGTGCCTATGTAACTAAACACACGAACTCACCAACATTATTGTTGACCCAAACCATTTTAAGCATGTGTTCAGGTACCAGCATTGAATATTTGAAGAATGTATGATTGCAACTTTGAGTCACAACCAATGGACGAACCAGAAGACGATCAAGTAACCATAGATATTACCGCGCAGGTACGATCAGGGACTAGTTTTAGTTAATGAAATTGTAATAAATTGTATAAATTATGTTAATAAAGTTAGTTATTATTGTACCGCTTCCGCTGTTGCTTGCATTTGCGTGAATGTCGTACCAAACTGTAATTTCATCCAGGCCCCCTGTGGCCGGGTTGTGACAATATATATATATACACACACACACACACTAGTGGGTTTACCCGCGCGTTGCAGTGGGATTTACAAATGGGTTGCAATATAACATTATGATACTTAGGCTTTTTGTTACAAGTTACGCAAAAAGAATAGAAATGTGCACACTATGTTTTAACAAGTATTCATAGAAAGGAAAGAAAATAAATGTGCACCGCCATTTACAGTTGATTGTAGTTCACCATAAAAACCATGTACTCATTATTGAACAAATATTAATAAACCAAAGGTATGTTACTGTAACAGACCAATATGAACATAAACATCACTCTTGTGTAAACTGTCCGGTCATTGCATATCTACATAACCGTGGCATTGAAGACACCTTGCTAAATAATAAAGTTCATTTACATGACAAAAGCATGTAGTAGTATATGATAGTGTATACACTATCATATGAAGGTCACTGTCCATTTATAAATTAAAAGTTGTGATTTGTAAGTTTGTAATAGACTTGCCCAACTTGACCCAACAGCTAAAAAATTGTCCAATGTAGCCAGTGAGCCGAACCATCCCGTCCACTTTGCCACTGGGTAAACGCATATATATGAAAAGGGTTTATAATATAAGTATTATTATGGCAAACTTTTAAAACTCATACAAGTTTAGCTGAGATATAAGATTATTCATTGTGGTAACATAAATTATTATCTTTCATCGCCATTATATGAAATTTGTTCAAAAATATTGTAATCCCGTGTGTTTATTTAGTTTGGGTGAGTTCCATTTTCATATAAAAGTTGATTATCTTCTAAGGGCATTTAAGGAAGAAAAGTGATAAAATTTAGGAAATTGTACAGAAACCTTTGGTATGCCAATTAACTTTGGACAATTTGGACATATTTGCCCATGCCTCCTCCTTTATAATGTAGTATATATATATATTAATGATCGTCGGTGGTCACTGACAAAATACTATCAAAGTAGACCACTTAGGAGTTGTTTGTTTCAGCTCTTAGTGGTACAGATGCAGTGACGGACCCAGAAATTTTTTTCATGGTGGGCGGAAATTTTTACGGGTCTTTTGTCTATTGCTATATAATAATTTGTTTTGGTCCGATTCAGGTTGGGTCGGGTCAGGTCGGATTGGGGACATATTTTTTTACTATGATTCTCATTCAAGTAAATAACTCAAATACTCAATAACATATCTCAATATCACAAACATTGTCACATTACATAATAAATATATGATACAATAATTAATAAAAACATTGACATTAGAATTTAAAAAGCATATAATATAAATATGATTGTATTTACGAATTAAAACAAGAGAAAGTATATGATACAAAATCCTATTAACATAGGAAGGGTAGAAAGCCATCACATTTTGACACCTGTAAACCGTAGTTAACTCTAATTAATTCAATGCTGGTTGACTAAAAGGGTAATTTAGACTTATATAAAATACCCAAACCCATCCTTCTCTATTATAACATACACACATGAATGGTTTCCAAATTAGATATTATCACGTGTAATCTTGTTTTGTTTGTTCGTGATAATTGGACATTCGATTGCTATTTGTTGAGCGTGTGATTAGCTTGATTGTTCGTTGCCAATTGTTTCGGGTTAATCGGGTGTTGCATGCGTAAATGGACATTGTTAAAAATGGTAACGAATTTCTGATATCTTTTGGGATTTGCTAGAATCAGGACGACATAGTTAATGTAAAAATGTCTAATGCACACGTAATATTACATAGTTTTAAGAGCGTGTACGGATCTTGACCTGGAAATTCGATGGGTGTCACACTAATCGTCTAATACGCTACCTTCTCAATTATATTGATCCCCTATGGAATTGATTCTTATATTAGCTACTAATAAATACAACCGAATACGCATTGCGACATGATTTAATTTTCCAATACTTGGATTCTAGTGAGTTTTGTGTATGATACTATGACGTATGATTCTTTCTTCGACTACTACCATGTACCAATCAAAATGCACAACATTTTCATTGATACGTTACTCGAAACTCAAACAACAAAAACATTTCAAAACGGGGTATCAGATTCTTTAACAATTAGTCAATAACCAACATAACAGTGTTGTAGTTACCTTCTTCAGCAAGTCAAAACCATCTATTATCGGAGTCAGGATCATCTATTATCGGTTTCTTTTCGTACCCCGGTGGCGAAAACAGAAAGCACCGAGACATTGCACAAACTGGACGAACCACTACTACAATAAACACCACCGTTAAACAAAATCCTTTCAACTACTTCTAAACGCAACCATCCCAACGTGGAACGAAACCAGCACTTATTTTCCTCTCCATTAACCATATCCTTCCACTCATTTCCAGATTCAATACTCTTCTTCCATTAAACCCAAAGTTATTTAAACTTTAAAACCACCCATAATTAAACTTAAACTCAAACTTAAATCCACACTTAAATCTATAAATCCAAACATAACCAACAGATCATAGATTCCTTATAATCATAGCTACTGATTAACAAATGCCTAATCATAAATCTTGATTGAAACCCTAATTCTACAAAAAAAAAAAAAACTCAAATGCAATCAATCCTTCAGGTAACTGATCCAACCTAAAAATAAAAACTAATAAAAAAGAAACCCTAAATCTTGAATCTTTATAACAAATTTTTTAAATAAATACCCAACGGAATAAAGTGAAGAAAAGATCAAAACTTAGAAAAATCCCTAATAACTAACTATCCCTTTCTAAAAGCTCTTTACAGCTCGAATCAAACAAAAAAAAATAGGGCGTTTATGGTGGTAGTGGTGGTGGTGATTATTATTATTATTATTATTATTATTGTTGTTGTTGTTGTTGTTGTTATTCTTGTTATAATAATAATAATAATAATAATAATAATAATAATAATAATAATAATAATAATAATAATAATAACAAAACATACAACTTATTATTACTCTGCTTCATATTTAACCATGATATTATAATTAGTTTTTGACAAAATTACAGAAATCAACCTTTATGTTTGGCCAAAATTGCAGGTTTCAACCTTTAACTATACATTTTCATAAAGTTGCAACCTTTAGTACTAACTCCGTTAAGTTTCTTGGTTAAGTCCCCTAACATGCAAGTCATGTGAGGGCAGTTTGGTCTTTTCACCTCCTTTTAGAATCTAAATACTAAATAAAAAATAAAATAATTTAATATATTGTGGGTCCCATTATATTATAACATAAAACCCTTCTTCTTCACTTTATTCAGCATGACACCCACCCACAGTATCACCATAGTCACTGCACAATTCTTCCACCCACCTTCATTCTTCAAACATACACACCCGACAAAATTACAACTGTGAAGGAAGAGAGAGAGACGAAAGGAGTCGGAGACTCCCCGACGGTCGAGCTCAGACACACCCTCTACCCTACCCCTTTTAAAACCCCATCCACACACCAAAATACACACAATACAAACTCACTTTACTGATTATTCTAGAGAAAAAGAGAGAACCGAGAGTGAGAGAAAGCATCGAAGAGAGAGAAAACCGAGCAAGAGGAAGAGAGAGAAAGATGAAGGTCGGCACTGTCCTCTGACCGGCCGATTCCCTCTACGACGCAGGTAGCTCACGGTGATGGTTCTCCGGTGACTACAGAGCAGGTTCGGTGTTGTGTTCCGATCGGATCAGACATGCCCTCAGGTAAATCCCTACAAGTCATCTCATGAAATGGGTTTGTTATGAAGATGATGTAGGGCCGAGCAAAGGTGAGAACCCGGACCGACCCGGGTATAACCCGAAACCACCCGAGACCCAAAAGCATATAAAGCATGGACCGAGACTTGAACCTACTTATTAATTTCGGTTTCGGTTATTTGTCGGGTCGGAGCTTCAGTAGACTGTAAAAGAGCAAGATGGTGTGACTTTTGAGTAAGCTTGTGAGTCAGACTTCGGCATGTTCGTCTACACAGTTGCTTTCTCTTCCCCCAAGTATTCTAAATCCATGGAGAATCATAAAGTGAGAATAACATGTAATGGAGTGTATTTTATTAGTTTTTAGTTAAAAAAAATATAAAAGAAAGTACATGACAATGACAAATGCTTCTGTTTCTCAGACGAACTTTTAAAGTAAAATATGAAGATATATAGTATAAAATTAATAGAAAAATGACTATTCATTTATGTTTTTAACTTTTTATGACCCATCACACACATGACACAAGGATTGGAGGTGAAAAGACTAAACTGCCCTCACATGACTTGCATGTGAGGGGACTTAACCAAGAAAGTTAACGGAGTTAGTGCTAAAGGTTGGAACTTGTATGAAAATGTATAGTTAAAGGTTGATTTTGGTGCAAACGGAACATAAAGGTTGGAACCTGCAATTTTGGCCAAACATAAAGGTTGATTTTTGTAATTTTGTCTTAGTTTTTTAATATTAGTTTTTATTCTTATTCCATATTCCATAAAAATTAATTTTATATCGGCATGATTGGGTTCGAGATATTCTGTGGGACATTTTAAGACGGGCTGGGATCTCAGCCAATAAGGAGGCCCCTGTGAACTTCCTCTCGGATCCAATAGAAGGGAGATCCACCTACGACTAGCAAATCTCCTTGTCTTTGGGTGGGCCGGAGGGAAGCATGCTTGTGTTGACTTGACTTGACAGGTGTATCTCCTCTAGTTGGGTTGAGGGATAGTGGCTTTGTAGCAGGGCAAGCGGTGCAAAAAGCAGAGGCACAGAAGGTAGAAAAACATGTTAAATCCTGTGAGGAGAACTAACACGTCTTTGAACCCTTGGCCTTTGATACCTTTGGCTCATTGGCACTGGAGGCTACCCGTTTCCTGACCAGAGCCCAGCGGGTTATTCATAGTAGTGTCTCGGCTCCAGGTGGGTAGGGTTACGTTTTTAGTATATTAGGATTTGCTATCTAGAAAGGGGTGGCAGCGCAGCTTGTTGCCGACCAGCCCGCTATCTTGATGTAATTTTCTTAGTCATGGAATAATACCCTAATTTCTGGAAAATTTTTTTTCCTATTCACTAAATTTCAAATTTTGTCCTTTTCGTTTATATCAAATTTCAACGCATGTCCTTTACCTTTAAAAAATATGCGATTTGTACTTTATGTTTCAAAATCTTACATGATTCATCTTTGGGTCCTAACTCAGTTAATTTTTTTCATTACATTAGGTAAAACAGGGGTATTTTAGTCATTTACTAGTTTATTTTAATAATATATAATAAAATTCATCTTGCAGCTTTCTCACACACAAATTTCTATGCTTGTAGCAAAATCCTTCAGCTTTGTTCGTGGGTATCAATTTCATATACAAAAACGCCTTCATTAGCCAAGCTTTGAGTTTCTCTCCAACCAAGCTCTGATTTCTCTCCTCCGTCATAATATCCTTTCTCTAACCCGCCTCCTACTCTCTGATGATTCAAACCATCATGGTTAAATATGAATCCTCCGTTTTTTCCGACTAGAAATCTAAGGTTAAGATTCAAACCATCAAGGTCTGACCACTATCACAATCTTCTCTTATTCGCGGATATATGGTTTGCATAGGGTTTAGACTTTAGAGCCAGATCTACAGTAGGCTTAGGGTTCAGACCATCGGGTCCAACCACCACCACAAGGTTTAGAACATAACCCGGATGTGAGTGGAGGGGATGGTGGTTTGTTTTAGAGGTGATTAATGGTGGTTTTTTAGTTTAATTAGATTGATATAGGGTTAGGGTTCTTGACTAGGGTAATTGGGGAAGAAGTTTAATTAGATTGATATAGGGTTAGGGTTCTTGACCAGTGTTGGATATTTGTTTGACGGATGGTGATGGTGGTTAGGGGCGGATTTACAGCCATCTCGGCGAGTTCCTGAGAACCCACTCGGTTTCTAATTTTTAGTGTAAATGTATATAGAAAAAAAAGGAACCCATAAGAATATTATCAAAGGAACCCATTACAATATATTATAGGTGGCTTAGTGGCTACACCCGCCATTAATATACCTGAGAATCCGGGTTCGATTCCCGTCCACTCCCACATCTCTAATTATTTTATTTCCAGCTTTTTTTTTTCAATTTAAAACTAACAAAACCCTAGTCAACCTTGACCTCCTCTTCCTTTCAAACAAACAATACAGAGCGTATCCAAACAACACAAACGTGACCTCCTCAGATATCAGACCTCCGTCCAAATTATATATATATATATATATATATATATATATATATATATATACACAATTGGCAACGCCTTTATGCATCTTTTTTTGTACTTTAAGGTACAAACATGTACTGCATTCTTCTAACATATCATCAAAAACCGACGTATATATCTCACTTAAAGTAATCCAAATCACAGTCACAGCCATCCTTATATGCTCCATGGCGGCATATGAAATTTTTCGTGTAGAACCTTAGTCGGTTTGGGTCTTCGAACCATGGTTTCGAGGTAAGTAACTGTTCGCCTCCACTTTGCAAATTACAAATCTGCTTCTTCTGTCATTTGTGTTCTTTTCGATGATTTCCACGATTATCTTAGGTGTAACCCTCCGCCTCCTGTAGGGTTTTCGTTCTAATCGCTACTCTATTTAAATAATTGACGAGTTTGCTTATTCTTTAATTTGATTGTTGTTTCACATATTCAATGTTATGTTTGTCATTGCATCTTAATTTTCACTATGTTATTTGTGTTCTGAATTTGGGGAAAATTATGTGCTAAATATTGTGTTTCTCTGGTTGATTGTATTGTGAGTTTAGTTGTTAATGTTCATTTTCCTGATATTTTAATGGAGTTTGCTTTTTTAAAATTTTAAGTGTTAATGCAATACGTCATCTTGAGTGGTAATTTGAAAATGATAGTGTTAACCAGGAACTTTTAAACAAATTGTGTTTTCGTGTCTGATATCGTCTGGGGAGAAAATAGGGCTAAAAAACTTTATTTAGTGTGGTCTTGATATTTCTTACAGAAATTAGGTGATGAAATTTGATTTTATTGAAATTAATTAGGCGATTAATTGATGTTTCTATAGGTACTATGCAGTTGGGTTGGTTAAATCAACCAAAGAAGAATTACAAAGGTATCGACTTCAAGGCTTTGACTCACTACTGAAAGATGTCGCAGCCTTTTGTGAAAATATGATATCGAGATGATTAACATGGAAGACGACTATGTTGACCCGAAAAATAAAAAGAAGAAAGACCAACATCACAATCGTCATCATTATATGGTCAACAATTTCAACACGGTTTCTAGACATGCAAATTCAAGAGTTTGGAGATCGTTTTAATGAGGTAACCACTGAATTGCTAACGTGTATGAGTTCTTTGAGCCCGTGTCATAATTTTAGTGCCTTCAATAAACTAAACTTGCTAAAGTTGGCTGAGATGTATCCGTCTGATTTTACTTTGGATGAAAAAGACAAGCTTATATATGAACGTAGCCACTAATTACTAATGTGAAAGAAGATAGCCGGTTTGACAACCTGGACGGGGTAAGTGATCTTGCCAAAAGGATGGTGGAAATAAGAAAAACATATTGATTATCAATTGGTCTATCGTTTAATAAAATTGTCACTAGTTTTACCGGTTCCAACGGCTAGTGTTGAAAGATGTTTTTCTTCAATGAAGTATGTGAAGACGGAATTGCGTAATAAGATGGGTGATGGATACTTGAACGACATTTTGCATTTGTTACATTGAAAGGGAGTTACTACAACAGCTTACGATCGAGAATGTAATGCAACGTTTTCAAAAGATGAAAATCTCGTAGGGAACAACTATAGGTATGTTTTTTTATCCTTAAGACAATCGTATTTATATTATATGATTTAAATTTCTAATGCCAATGATTTTTTTCATTATTACATCGTATTTTTTTATTTGATGAACCTTATCCGACCCGAACCGAAAAAACCGACCCGAACCCTTGAACCGAGTCGAAATTTTATGTTTAGTCATATGAAATTGAAACACCCTAAAAAAGGAACCCAGTGAAAAAATTTCTGGAATCGCCACTGATGATGGTCCGATGGAGGTGAACGGGGTGGTCATGGTGGTCCACTCTATTTCATATTAGGGTTTGGTTTGAGTTGAAGGAATGGAAGGGGTGGTGGTGTTGGTCGGGGGAAAGTGCTGGTGTTGGTCGGTGGAGGTAGTGGTGGCAAAGTATTAAGAGCGTGAGAGAAAGAGATAGAGTGAGAGAGAAGGGAAGCTGGTGATCTATTTTTAATAAGAAATATTTTTTTCTTAAAAAATAATTTTTAACAAAGAAAAGGACAATTATACCCTCATGTGCCTTGCGCATGACTGGTTTAACAAGAAAATCTAACCGAGTTAGGGCTAAAGGACAAATCATGCAATATTTTCAGAACATAAAGTACATAACCAATCAATATTAAACATAAAGGACAGGCTTTGCAATTAGGTATAAACATAAAGGACAAAACTTATAATTCATTCTTTTCTATTTTTATGACTTGGATTGAATAACTAAATTTTTGACAATTTTTTTATCATGTTTGGGAGATTGTAAAAAAAACGAGTCGAAATGGAAGGAAAAAAAACGTGCATGAGAGAAGCTAAACCTAATGTGGCAAGAGATCTTTTAAAAATATTTCATCTGATGCTAAAAATTTTGACCTCAATGATGATAAATTGATAATAATTCGTCAAGTAAGGAATATGGCTTGAATATTAAAAGTATTCATCCCATAGCAATGGCTAAATGTTAGGATAGGAGTTGCTCATCACGAGTTGAACGAACAGAAGGATCTTCCTATGGTGAGTTTCAACCCGTTGAGGGAATGAAGTGCGTGAACACAAAATCTTTTTTAAAGTTACATGACAAGTCTTAACCAACTCACACTCTATGCAAATATTGTAACAAAATTAGGGGAAAACACGTATTTTGGTAGTTTAATTATTGTAATTTTGATTATTTTAAAATATTTATTCTTATCATTAAATTAAGACATTCTTTCTTTGTCAGCGTTAATTTCAAGTTATTATCTTTATATATTCATTTAGTCAATGCAACCATGTCAACTTTTCTTCTAGACTACATGGTGACAAACATTTATGTTACCTACAAATTACGTATACAACTTTTTTATTCGTATTTATATTATGGAATTAAATATCTCAATTATATTCTTCCAACTGGGGATTTAAAATTTCACATAATTTATAAATATAGGATTATTATCCCGATATTGCATTACACCAAAAACTGAATTGCGGGTTATATTTATAATTTTATAATCAACCACAATATCATGTGATGTACAAACGCATATTTGCTTTTGTCAAACACTTTTTTAAGTACACCTTATGCAACATTGGGGTTGGTGGCCCAATGATAGAAGCAAAGCTTCTAGGAACACCTAAGGAGAGGTCATGGGTTCAAATCCCACAAGGAGTAGAAATTTGCCGTTCAAAAAAAAAAAGTCACCCTATGCAAAGGGTTAAGTATCTAGCTAAACTCCTTGAATAATCTTAAAGCCATGCGGTGTGGGGTAGTGAGAGGAACGTGGGTCGTGGTGAGGGTACTGAGGGTGGTGACCTCACGGGAAGACTGTCCTCCACTCCTATCACGCTGTGAGTGACGTGAATATACCATCACGATGGTTCACCTCCACTTTGGGTTTATTTATTTTGTCCTATTCAAATTAAAGGCGATAATGACCAGTGACCACCCTCTAGATTGGTGGGGAATGTAGTGATAGAGAGTGGAGTGATGCGCCAATGATGTGGAGGGTAGTGATGGTGACTAGGACAGTGACCACGTCCTGTAGCGTCTAAGTGGTACGTAGGGGTGCAAACGAACCGAACGAACACGAACAAGGCCTTGTTCGTGATTGTTCGTTAAGGAAATAATTTGTTCGCGAACAGTTTATAACACACTTACCGAACGAA
>CM061227.1:37145501-37163001 GCA_030844895.1 Ambrosia x helenae
CTGTTAGGACAAAGAGGATTGGTGAAACCACTTTTGTAAACCTTAGTCTAATTCACTTCTGTCATTTTTGGCTAAATAGAAGTACTGAATAGAAGACAAGAAACTGCTGATTAGAAGATATGAAGAAGTGCTGAAGTTGCAGAAGTTCTGAAGTCCAAACCAGACAAGTTCACTTCAGAAGTACTGAAGACAAAACTACTCTTCAGTAGTTGTCCTTCATCAGCACTTAGCAGAAGATATTTGCCACCGCCCTTTTGCATCAGTAGTTTATTGTTTAATATTACTTTTAGCTTTATTTGTTTCTTTCAATGTTGCAACTTGTGCAACTTGTAACTGGACTTTCTGTGCTTGCTTTTTAGGCAAGATACATGCATGTAATCGTCTATAAATAGAAGGCTTCAACCTTCTATTTTAGACATTGATTTTTAAACAGAAAAATCCTTCAAACACTCTCATTGTTATTATTCCATTTCTGTATTTATTGTGAATCTTGCTAAGTATCTAATTCTCATTTACAACTTAGATTCATAATAAATACTTTGTCATTTATCTTGTTTCAAACATCAAGGGGGAGTTACAACTCTGCCTTTGCATAAAAAGTGTTGCTTTAACTTATAACATTCCGCTGTGCTTATAATCTGATTTACTAGGACTTGCTAAACACTTAAGTGTCAAGATAGCAAGTTCTTACTTAGCAAACAAGAGCAAACTGATCCAACAATTGGTATCAGAGCATTGGTTTATCTGATCACATATCAATCTAACAAATTGAGAATCAGACACAAAGCTCTTATTGATATTCAATAAAAAGATCAAAAGTTCACTTTTTATCAATATCCATCACTTAAAAGAGTCATCAGACAAATCTATAACTCTTTAAAAATGGATCCACATAATACTGGTTCTGCCACCAAACCTGCCATGCTTGTGAGAAATGAGTACAATATATGGCAGAAAAGAATGGCACACACCTTGTCACAAACCAACACTGGTTGTTGGAGATCTGTGATATATGGTCCACCACAACCAGTAAACATAAACCTTGAAACAAAAGAAGGGATTCCTAAGGATCCCAAAGACTATACAGATGAAGATTTCCTAAAACTTGAGCTAGATGCTAAGGCATTCTCTATGTTGGCAATGGCTCTCCCAAATGAAATATACTCTGGCCTTTTACATTGTGAAAGTGCCAAAGAACTTTGGGACTGTCTTAAAGAACAGTTTGGAGGAACTGAAGAGGTGATTGCCAACACCCAGAAATTTTGGCTCAACAATATGAAACATTTGCTTATATTAATGGGGAGACTTTGACACAACAATTTGAAAGATTCTCCTCATTAATCTCTGAGCTAAAGTTAAATGGGCAGACCTATACAACAGTATCTATGTTACATAGATTTTTAAGGTCTCTGCCTGACAAATGGGAAACTTACTCCATTGTCTTAAGATCCTCACCAGATTTT
The DNA here is from genome assembly GCA_030844895.1 of Ambrosia x helenae. Classification (NCBI taxonomy): domain Eukaryota; kingdom Viridiplantae; phylum Streptophyta; class Magnoliopsida; order Asterales; family Asteraceae; genus Ambrosia; species Ambrosia x helenae. Next base: position 37,146,965 of record CM061227.1, read on the forward strand.
AGCTCCCTCACTTTTACAAAACTCCATGGGAGATTACTCACTTTTGAAAGAGAAATCGATCAAAAGAAGAAATTACAAACTTCTGGTAAAACTGCTGATGACTACTACCAGGTAGTACAGCACTTTTGGGACAAGATTCACCAACTTGTTCCTATGGATCTTATGACAATATTGACATAACCACTGGGATCTCATCAGAAAGATCTTTCCCAGGTTATGACAATGATGACCAAGGTCAAACTGCTGATAATCTATGTTTTATCATGGATGATTTGAAAAATTTTAGCAGTGATGACTTGGAAGAAATGGACATACTTCACCAACTGGCCATGCTAAGCATTAAAACTAACAAGTTTTATAAAAGGTCAGGAAGGAAATTCCAGGATTGACCAGTAACACAAAAATTGGTTTTGACAAATCTAAACTGAGATGTCACAAGTGTCAGAAGTTGGGACACTTTGCTAGAGAGTGTAGAAGCTCTAGCTTTAAACCAATCACAATCTGGAAATAACTATAAACCCCAATTATAATAGGAACAATGGAACTCAAGGGAGTGCTCATTTTGTACAGGCACAAGCTCCTCAACAGCAATATATGCCTCAAGTACAATATGTTCAAGTGCCTGCTCAACAGATGCAGAGCCAACAATCAATCCCTCCCTTTCCAGCTGCTCAACTTCCTCCACAGCCTCAACAACCCCCTCAACAAAGCCTCTTTACCTCGGGGTATGTTGACTGGAGCAGTCTCCCATATGACACCACAGAGTGTAATCCTGATGCAGACAACAAAGTGTTTGACATCAACTGGGAGAACCAGACAATGGCAGAAAGAACTTTGCCTTAATGGCATTTGAAGGCTCTACCTCAAAATCTGCATTGTCTCAGGTATCAAAAGAATCTTTGACAAAACTATGTTCAAACTCTTGCAAAGAAACTTTTGCTCTCATAAGAGAGACAAACGTGCACCTACAAGGCAAAGCCAATGATTTAGAAAGAAAATACACACAGATAAAATGTGATTTGGAAAGAAAACTGTGTGCTAAAACAAAGAGGTTTCTAAATTAACTGACTCTGCCATTGAAACCCAAGCACAAATCAAAATGATGTTAAATGACCTGGGAGATGTCAGACAAGAGCTTGCTGACACCAGGATCACTTGTGAAAAATGGGTTGAATCTTGTAGGGGGTATCAACTACTGCTAAACAAACAAAGTGCTTCAAATGTGAAGTTTGGCATAGGATACCATCATGTTGAAACACCAACAGATTTTTCTCCCAAAACTACTGAAGATGGGAGAAGAATTGTTTCAAATGAAACTTCTGAAGGGAAAGAATGCACATCTTTCCATGAAAACTTTCTAAATAGAAATCCTGGCATTTTTAAAGAAAGTACTTCAGAAGTATTACAAAAACTGACAACAAGCCATCAGTAGTTTCATCTACTTCAGGAGTTGAGACCCTGAAAACTACTGATGAGCAAAATCTTTTTACTGTCAGAAATTTGCCTTCAGAACAAAAACAGAAGGCAAAAGCATGTGAAATTTGTGGCCTGTTCAACCACAAAACTGAATTTTGTAGATACAGAAAAGGAATTCAGTTCAATCAAAAATTTAAACAACAGGTTGTGGGAAATCAAATCAGAAATGATTATGAAAAAGTCTTTAAACCCAAGAAACAACCTGAAAACACCTTTTCTCAGAAAAAGATAATATCTCAACCAAAATCTTTTTCTCAAAATTCCCTGTCAGTAGTTAGACCAGAATCATCAGCAGTTTCACAAACTGCTGAGATTCAAAATCTAAAGAACATGGTAGAACTACTGATAACCAAGGTTGATGGTGGTCCTAAAAAGGATACCACCATAGTTCTTCATGAAAAATCCATGCCAAAAAGACATGGATTTCTCAACCTGGTCAAAAACAAACTGTAACTGTTCCCAAGAGCAAACCCAAAGCCAAACAGGCTTGGGTTTCCAAATCTAACTAATTTGCTTTTATGTGCAGAGAGTTTCCAGGGGCTTAAACAGCATATGGTATGTTGATAGTGGAGGCTCTATGCACATGACTGGATGCAGATACCTGATAAACAACTTTATCAGCCAAAGAGAAGGATCTGTGTCCTTTGGGAACAATGCCAAGGGATATGTGCTAGGACATGGCAATGTCTCCTCTGGCAAAATACAGTTTGACAAGGTCAATCTGGTGGAGAACCTTGAATACAACTTGCTAAGTGTGTCACAAATGTGTGATAAAGGATATTCTTCCTTTTTCACAAAGACAGCTTGCAAGATCATCTCACCAGAAGGCCAGAAGTTGATTGAGAAGATTATAGAAGATCATACTTTGCTGATTGCCAAAAGATGTGGCAATGTCTATGCAGTGGACATTGAAAAAGACAAAGTATTGAACAACACTGCCTGTTTCTTCTCAAGGGCATCAACTTCAGAAACAGATCTCTGGCACAGGAGACTTGGCCATGTGAACTTTAAAACCATAAATAAAGTCACAAAAATGGGCTTGGTCAGAGGTCTACCTTTGAAAGTATACCAGTGTCAAGAACACTGTGTATCCTGTTTAAAGGGAAAAACAGCATAAGTCCTCCTATAAGTCTATTGAAGAATCAAAACAACATGCATGTCTTCAACTACTCCATATGGACTTATTTGGGCCTGTCAAGATTATGAGCCTTGGTAAAAAGAAGTACTGCTTAGTCATCATTGATGACTACTCAAGATTCACATGGGTATTCTTCTTATTTTCCAAGGATGAGGCTGCTGAAATCATCAAGTTCTTCATTCTACAAGTAGAGAAACAATATTCTCTATCTGTCAAAACCATTAGAAGTGACAATGGGACAGAGTTCAGGAACAAAACTCTGGATGAATTCTGTTTGTCTAAAGGGATTATTAGACAATACAGTGTTCCCAGAACTCCTGAACAAAATGGTGTAGTAGAAAGGAAGAACAGAACACTGATAGAAGGAGCAAGAACAATGTTAGCTGATTCTGGACTGCCATTGTACTTTTGGGCAGAAGCAGTTAACACAGCATGTTATGTTCAGAATAGAGTTCTTGTGGTCAAGAGACATTCCAAGACTGCCTATGAAGTTCTTCATGGCATAAAGCCCCTTATCTCCTTTTTCAGGGCTTTTGGGTGTCAATGTTTCATCTTGAACATCAAGGAATCTATCTCAAAGTTTGCTGCAAAGTTGACTCAGGTTACTTTCTTGGTTACTCTTCAACTAGAAAAGCCTACAAGGTTTTTAATTCTCACACCAAGATAGTAGAAGAAACATTGAATGTCAAGTTTAATGAGTCAAACACACTCTTATTCCAGCACCTGCTGAACTCTTTGACCTTGACAACTTCCACTTTGGACCTGAAAAGGCTGTTACTTCTTCCAAACCTACTTATTATGGTGATCAAAGGTTTGAAGATGAGGATCCTGCACCATGGACTCCTCAAACAGTCATTAAGTCAACTACAACACCATCAGAAGTTTTCCAAACTTCTGATCAAACAAATACTGAAGGCCAAACTCAAACATCTGCCCCAGCACCTGCAACTACTGAAGAAGCTGCAACTGCTGAACCAGATATCATAGACCTCAGTAGTTTGTTTGAAGAACCAGAGCCACCTACACCTGTCAGTGGTTTACAACAACTGATTGAACACAGAGATCATCCACCTGATCAAATCATGGGTGATATAGCTACAGGTGTTCTGACCAGAAACCAGCTCTCCAACTTTTGCCTATTCTCAGCCTTTATTTCACAGTTGGAACCAAAGAAGTACAGGAAGCCCTCAAAGACAACAATTGGGTGCAGGCTATGCAAGATGAACTACTACAGTTCAACAAGCAACAGGTCTGGGAAATCTGTCCCTTACCTCAAAACAAGCAACCATTGGTACAAGATGGGTTTTCAGGAACAAACAAGATGAAGCTGGTATGATAATCAAGAACAAGGCAAGACTGGTAGTTCAAGGGTACTCTCAAGAAGAGGGAATTGACTATGATGAAACCTTTGCTCCAGTTGCAAGGCTTGAGGCCATCAGGTTATTTCTGGCCTATGCCATTTCCAACAAAATAAAAGTTTATCAAATGGATGTGAAAAGTGCATTTTTATATGGTAAAATCAAGGAGGAGGTGTATGTCTGTCAGCCACCTGGGTTTGAGGATCCTACTCATCCTGAGTGGGTGTACAGACTGGATAAAGCTCTATATGGGCTCAAACAGGCTCCAAGAGCCTGGTATGATACACTCTCCACCTTTTTACTCAAAAATAACTTTACAAGAGGTGCCATTGATAAAACACTTTTCATTAAACATGTTGGAAATCATGTCTTACTTGTTCAAAATTTATGTTGATGATATCATCTTTGGTTCAACAAACACAAAATTGTGTGATGATTTTAAGAAACTCATGCAATCAAAATTTGAGATGAGTACCATGGGAGAACTGCAGTACTTTCTAGGACTGCAGATCAAACAACAAACAAATGGAACTTTTATACATCAATCAAATATGTTAAAGAATTATTGAACAAATTTTCTTTAAATGACTGTAAATCATGTTCCACTCCCATGACACCTATCACACAAGTTGAACCTGATGATCAAGGAAAACAGGTTGATCAGACCATGTACAGATGCATGATAGGTTCCCTTTTATACTTAACTGCTTCTAGACCAGATATCATGTTTCAACATGTGTCTGTGCTAGATATCAATCAGCACCAAGGGAATCACACCTTATTGCAGTCAAAAGAATTTTTAGATATCTGAAAGGAACTCCAACACTGGGAATTTGGTATCCTGCTTCAAGCAATACCAAGTTATCAGCATTTTCAGATAGTGACTATGCAGGGTGTAAGATGACTAGAAAGTCAACATCTGGTGGTTGTCAATTTCTGGGTAACTGTCTAGTGTCATGGCAATCAAAGAAGCAAACATCTGTTGCAACTTCAACTGCTGAAGCTGAATACATTGCAGCTGCAAGTTGTACATCACAGATACAATGGCTCCAATATCAACTTCTTGATTATGGAATCAAAGAGACCAAGACACCTTTGTTTGTAGACAGCAAATCTGCCATTAGCATCATTCAAAATCGGTACAGTTCTCAAAAACTAAACATATTGAGATCAGGTACCATTTCATAAGAGATTGCTATGAAAAAGGCAAGATTGAGGTGAAGCATGTAGCAACAGCTAATCAGATAGCTGACATCTTCACTAAGCCCCTTGACACATCAACATTTCAGAAGTTAGTTTCCATGCTTGGAATGCTAAATTTGTAAGTGTTTATTTTATTTTTTTTTTTCTGCATATCAGTTAGAATCCAAGTTAACACTTGATTCTACCCAACTCTACAGCAAACTTCTACATCAATCACTACTGATATGCATCAAAATTTTTCTTTTTCCTTTTTCCATCCTTGATTCCATCCTGTTTACCATGGTGGAATCAAAATGAAAAATTTATTTTTCCTTTTTCCACCCCTGATTCCATCCTGTTTACCTTGGTGGATTTCAGGTTAACCTTTTCCATCTTTTTTCTGGTTTTCACTTACAAATGTCAAAAGTCTGAAACAAAACTCCTGAAAAACAAAAACAGTTTGAGAGAAACTACTGATGAACAAAAATCATCAGTTTGGGGATAACTTTCTGAAAAAGTGTGTAACTTCTGATAAAATAAACTTCAGAAGTTATGAACAAAGTATTTATAAAAACATTTCTCATCAGATGTTAAAACTACTGAAGAGAAAATGGGAACTACTGATGAAGTAATCCTTCATCAGCAGTTTAAGTCAAAAGGGCAAATCTGACTTTTCCCATCATCAGAGGTTTGACCTAATAAGTTTAAAACCTCTGATAAAGAGATTTTTAACCAAAGGCGGTTTTAAAACTTCTAATAAAGAAGATTCAAGCGGTTAAAACTCCTAATAAATACCTTTTTCACACACTTATCCTTTTAAACTCACAAAATATCCCTCCTTCTCTCTCAAAACTCTCTCAAAACCTACACCTGAAAATTCACTGTTCGATCAAACACCCAAACCACAATGGATCTTGTTCTAAAACAGGGACACAATCAAAGAGCTTTTCTTGAAAAACAAGAAGGCTGGTCCCAATACGATGAGATCATTGATCTTGTCGTCAAATCCCAATACTTTACTGCTCTCACAATTAACCCACCAATTCATACTGAAACTCTGAATGAGTTCTGGGCAAATGCTGAGACGGTTACAATGGGTGGTGAGGTCATTTCCCTCAACTCAAAGATAAAAGGGAAACAACTGACCATCACACCAGCCACACTAGCAACAAGACTGGGTCTGGATGATGTAGCTGCCCCTGACCATGTTGCTAACAAAGATATTCATCTAACCATGACTGAGTGTGGTTATCAAGGTACTCTCTCCCATGCAACAATATTCAAAAAATATTTTGAACCAAAATACAAACTTTTGTTTCATTATATAATTATGTGTTTGAGTCCAAAAACAGGGTCATATGACCAGATGCCCTCCACTTTTCAACCAATATTTCATTCCATTGTGAATGAAACCAAATACAGGGCATCAAAACTGTTTTTCCATGAGTTGGTGTTACATCACAATAATACCAAGAAAAAGTTTTTGTTGTACCCAAGGTTCATTATGCAATGCATAATAGGGGAACTGGGTAATGAGGTGCTTGTGGGAAAAGTTTCAACTTAAACCCTTTAACATCACAAGCATACTCAAGACTGAACAAACCGGCTGCCTGGCCAGAAGATGATCAGGGAGAACAATAACAAGTCCCCCTGAAGCCCACATCTTCCACACCCACACCACCAAAAGCCAAAAAGCCCAAGCCAACAAAAACTGTAACCCACCAACCCAAAAGAAAAGCTGTTCAGGAGGTTGAGATGCCTGAACATGCTCTTGAGCATTCTGCTCTTCAAACTGTTGAGACTGAAACACCCTCTCAGTCTCATCCATCTCAAACCCCACCAAGAGCACCCATATCTGTTCATTTCAAAAGAAAAAGACTTAGAAAAGCATATCAAACACACTCTTCTTTTGAAACTGCTGAACAACAAACTATTGCCCAAACTACTGAACTTTCCCCACAAATTTCTGAACAAGAGGCAATTGAAATTGCCAAACTTCTCTCTGGGCTAAAAGAGAAGGTCCCATCTGATTATGTCAGTCCCCTACAACCACAACAAACAGGGGACATAACCACAACATCAGACATGGATGTGGACATCTCTAGCCCTATCCCAAGAGATGAGGGTGGACCAGAGTCTTTAAGCCCAAATTTAGAGACTCTTGGGGCATCTGAGGCTGCTACTACTCAGTTACCACCCAGTGGTGGATCTGAGGACAGAAGTAACATAGCTAAGACCTCAGATGTGGCAACTACTGATGAAGGCTTAATGCCTGAGGTAGGAAATCCTCAGTACCAAGAAACAGAGGTTCATGAGAGAACTGAGTTGGGCTCAGCTCATGATTTAACTGAGACAGTCCTCTCTGAGGGCAACATCAGGGAAACAGATGATTCCATTAATTTGGATGATGTTTCAAAAACTACAACTACTGAATTGACGGCACTTTCTGAAGGTCCTGCTGCAAAGGTATCCAGGCTCAAGAGGCCAGTCACCTCTGCACAGGTTAAAGTCCACTCAATCCCTAAAACCCCTAGAGTGGCATCCTCTGTACAACATGAGGATCTCCCAAAAACACCCCCTTCACAGCAAATGCCTACCCAATTCCCTGGGCAAACAAGCATAGACCTGAACCAGCTATGCAGCCCAGAGGGTCCCCTGTACCACATGATGAACACACTCATCAGAAATCACTTCCAAACATATACAGCTGACTTGGAGCTGTCAATCAAGAACCAATTTGGAGTGATTAAAACCAAGATGAACGATCTGTCTAACAAAATAGACTACAACAGCCAGCAGATTGCTCATCTTCAAGGACACTTCTCCCAACCCTCTGCTTCAAGGGTTAGAATTGATGAATCCAAAAAGGGGGAGAAGATCAGGGAACCTAAGGAGTCATTCCAAGCCAGAGTAAAGGCACGAGTGGCACTCCTTGAAAGAGATCAGAAAGATCAGGCCAGAAAAGAAAAATTGGCCAAACAGTTTGGTGTCTCTATTGAAGAAATTGAAGCTGCTGAGAAAGAAGATGAGACCCAAAGTTCTGATGATTCCCTAAGGTGTAATGAAGAAACTTCTGATTACCAAACTTCTGATGAAGAATCAGAAAGTACTGAAGACAATCCTTCAGTAGCTGACAAACCATCAGCAGTTGTCAGCACATCAGAAGTCAACACTTCCCAACCTCAAACAACTGAACCTTCCAGAACCACTGCTCCCACTCAACCAACATCTGATCCCATCAGGCCTACATCTGTTACAACAATGACTGTATTAAACCCTTCTCCCATCTCTCAATCAGCTGAACTATTAGAGAAGAGTTTAATTGCAGCCAACAAGAAGGCCAGAGAAGATCAGATTTGGAAATCTCTGGAAGAAAGGGATGATTTGGACTTAAGCCATGAAGAAAAACTTCAGGCTTATGCAGCTGAACTACAAAGGCAGGCTAGCCTTGATGAGATTGCTGAACAGGATAAAAGACAACAACTGGTGTCTTATATCACCAAGAACAGCAAGACTAAAGCCTTTACACTCAAAGGACTCTCTATGCAAGAGCTGACAAGAAGAGCACAACTGCTTGCAGACAAAATGGCCACAAGCAAAGAAGGAAAGGCCAAGAGAGCCCAGATAATAGAAGAGCTAGTAGCAGAAGGATATGGTTCAAAAGCCTCTGTATCCAGATGGAAAGAAGAAAGACTAATGGATACATATAGAAAATATTTGGCTGCCAAGGCTGCAAATCCTGAGAAGTTTCAAACTACTGATCCTTCAAGATCAGTAGTTAGAACTTCTGGTGTATCTAGAAGATCTACTGCTCAGAAGAAGAAGGCAGAGGACAATGTCAAAACTGATTTCAAAATGGTACTACTTGAAGGAAGCTCAATAGTCCATTCAGATTTTGACATTGAGGAGAAACCTCTGTTAACACAGTTCAGGGATCCTTCCACTTTTGCTTATCAAATACAAAAGACCATCACAGAAAACTGCATACCAAAGTAGTGACTGAACACCATCTCCCAACTGTTCAGATGCCTGGTATGCAACAACATCAACAAGGAAGAGAATCCCACCTGAGGCTATCTGAAACTGAAGACATCCAGCACTCAGGACCATCAACCCAAGGGACAAGTCTGGTTCCCTATTCTTCTGACTTTAACAAGTCAAAGATCCCTATCATCAGATGGTCACTTACTGATAACAACTCAGTACTGTTGACAAGAAGAGACTTCTCAAGCAGGGTTTACAAGAAGATCAGTGATCTGAAGAACTGTCAACACAAGACCTGCTCACAATTCAACATCTAGATCCACAGAGAGGATCTCTGTCTGATGATCTGTACAACCAGCTCAAGAACACCATGTACAAAGAGATATGGAAGATTGTTCAAGACAGAAGAAACACATAAGGAATTAGTAAGGTTTTGGCTTCATCAATCCAGGGGGAGATTGTTAGGACAAAGAGGATTGGTGAAACCACTTTTGTAAACCTTAGTCTAATTCACTTCTGTCATTTTTGGCTAAATAGAAGTACTGAATAGAAGACAAGAAACTGCTGATTAGAAGATATAAAGAAGTGCTGAAGTTGCAGAAGTTCTGAAGTCCAAACCAGACAAGTTCACTTCAGAAGTACTGAAGACAAAACTACTCTTCAGTAGTTGTCCTTCATCAGCACTTAGCAGAAGATATTTGCCACCGCCCTTTTGCATCAGTAGTTTATTGTTTAATATTACTTTTAGCTTTATTTGTTTCTTTCAATGTTGCAACTTGTGCAACTTGTAACTGGACTTTCTGTGCTTGCTTTTTAGGCAAGATACATGCATGTAATCGTCTATAAATAGAAGGCTTCAACCTTCTATTTTAGACATTGATTTTTAAACAGAAAAATCCTTCAAACACTCTCATTGTTATTATTCCATTTCTGTATTTATTGTGAATCTTGCTAAGTATCTAATTCTCATTTACAACTTAGATTCATAATAAATACTTTGTCATTTATCTTGTTTCAAACATCAAGGGGGAGTTACAACTCTGCCTTTGCATAAAAAGTGTTGCTTTAACTTATAACATTCCGCTGTGCTTATAATCTGATTTACTAGGACTTGCTAAACACTTAAGTGTCAAGATAGCAAGTTCTTACTTAGCAAACAAGAGCAAACTGATCCAACAATTGGAGTTATAGATTTGTCTGATTCTCAAATCTGTACCATTAGATGTAGTATCTGTACCATTAGAGACCAAGTATATTATTGAGTTGGCTGACGGTAAAACGATTGAAGCTACTAGTGTTCTTCGGGAGTGTCAGTTAGAGTTGTCGGGTTTATCGTTCCCCATCGACCTTATGCCGGTACCATTGGGTAGTTTTGACGTTGTGGTAGGAATGGATTGGTTATCTTTGTATCGCGCGGAGATTGTCTGTTACGATAAGGTTATTCGGATTCCTCTCCCTGATGGAGAATTTCTTTCGGTGTACGGTATCAAGGGTGGTGTTTCGCTAAACATCATCTCTAGCATGAAAGCCCTTAAGTGTCTTCGAAAGGGTTATCCAGCCGTATTGGCGCTTTTATCTGTTTCCTCCAGTGATGAGAAGAAGATTGACGACATTCCGGTGGTACGCGAATTTCTTGATGTTTTTCCCGATGATTTATCTGGTCTTCCTCCTCATCGTCAAGTCGAGTTCGGTATTGATCTCGTACCAGGGGCTGCTCCTATTGCTCGGGCCCCCCTACCGTCTTGCACCTCCCGAGATGCAGGAATTGTCTAGCCAGTTACAGGAACTCTTGGATAAGGGTTTCATCCGTCCAAGTTCTTCCCCTTGGGGAGCCCCGATTTTATTTGTCAAGAAGAAGGATGGGAGTTTCCGATTGTGTGTAGACTACAGAGAGCTGAACAAGTTGACCATTAAGAACCGTTATCCTCTTCCACGTATCGATGATCTATTCGACCAGCTTCAGGGTTCTAGTTATTATTCCAAGATCGACTTGAGGTCCGGTTATCACCAGCTGCGCGTCAGGGAGGCTGACGTTGCAAAGACTGCTTTTCGAACACGTTATGGCCATTTCGAATTCTTGGTCATGCCTTTCGGTCTCACGAACGCACCGGCGGTTTTCATGGACTTGATGAACCGCGTCTGTAAACCGTATCTGGACAAGTTTGTCATTGTGTTTATTGATGACATTCTAATCTACTCCAAGAACGAGACCGAACACGGGGAACATCTGCGCTTGGTTTTGGAACTTTTACGACGGGAGCAACTTTACGCCAAGTTCTCAAAGTGTGACTTTTGGTTACGCGAAGTTCAATTCCTAGGACATGTGGTTAATGAACTAGGAATTCATGTCGATCCCGCAAAAATCGAAGCGATCAAGGACTGGGGAGCACCTAAGACGCCAACTGAGGTGCGGCAATTCCTAGGCCTAGCAGGCTATTATCGTCGTTTCATTCAGGGGTTCTCGAAGATTGCTCAACCCCTCACCACACTCACCCAGAAGGATAGGAAGTTCGACTGGGGTGAATCACAAGAGTCAGCGTTTGAAGAACTGAAGTCTAAACTGTGTTCTGCTCCTATTCTGTCTTTACCTGAGGGTCCTGATGATTTTGTTGTTTACTGTGACGCTTCCATTCATGGACTCGGTTGCGTGTTGATGCAACGCGAGAAAGTAATTGCGTATGCTTCTCGTCAACTCAAAGTGCACGAGAAGAACTACACAACTCATGACTTGGAGTTGGGTGCCGTGGTATTCGCGTTGAAAATTTGGAGACATTACTTGTACGGTACCAAATGCACCATCTACACCGATCACAAGAGTCTCCAACACATTTTCGACCAACAACACTTGAACATACGGCAGCGTCGCTGGATTGAACTTTTGAACGATTATGATTGTGCTATTAAGTACCATCCTGGCAAGGCGAATGTTGTAGCAGACGCCTTGAGCAGGAAGGAATCTTCTAAACCTCGTCGCGTTCGGGCGTTGCAGCTCACTATTCATTCATCGTTACCTGATCAACTCCGTTCTGCCCAATTGGAAGCTTTGAAGGAGGAAAACCTTAAGCTGAAACTATGCACGGTGCCGACAAGCACCTAGAGCGAAGGCCTGATGGCCTGCACTATTTCGCAGAACGCATATGGGTTCCTTTATTCGGGGGACTACGGGAGCTTGTTCTTGATGAGGCTCATAAGTCCCGGTATTCTATTCATCCTGGTTCGGATAAGATGTACCAAGATTTGAAGGTGCTTTACTGGTGGCCAAACATGAGGTCGGACATAGCCTCATACGTGAGTAAATGCTTGACTTGTGCTAAGGTCAAGGTGGAATACCAGAAACCGTCGGGTCTCCTGCAACAACCAGAAATTCCGGAATGGAAATGGGAACGGATTACTATGGATTTTGTCACGCAACTTCCTAAGTCACCAAGCGGGAACGACAAGATATGGGTGATTGTCGATCGGTTAACGAAATCAGCCCATTTTCTTGCTATTAAGGAGACCGACACCATGGATCGTTTGGCTCGTCTCTACTTGAAAGAAGTTGTTTCTAAGCACGGGGTACCTGTTTCTATTATCTCGGATCGTGACTCCCATTTTACTTCTCACTTCTGGAAGTCTTTGCACAAGGCTTTGGGTACCCAACTAGACATGAGTACGGCTTACCATCCACAGACTGACGGTCAGAGTGAGCGTACGATTCAAACTTTAGAAGACATGCTGCGGGCGTGTGTGATCGATTTTGGCAAGGGTTGGGAAGCTCATCTGCCGTTGGTAGAATTCTCGTACAACAACAGTTATCACACGAGCATCAAGGCTGCTCCGTTCGAAGCACTGTACGGACGGAAATGCCGTTCTCCTCTTTGTTGGGCCGAAGTGGGTGAGAGTCAACTCACTGGGCCTGAACTGGTGTACGAAACTTCGGAAAAGATCGTACAGATTCGAAATCGGTTGGCGGCGGCACGGGACCGGCAAAAGAGTTATGCTGATCAGCGTCGCAAACCACTGGAGTTCCAAGTCAATGACAAGGTACTTCTAAAGGTCTCACCGTGGAAGGGCGTCATACGCTTTGGAAAGCGTGGCAAACTCAATCCACGATATGTCGGCCCATTTACGATCCTGGAACGGATTGGACCGGTGGCATATCGACTTGATCTACCGACGGAGCTCGGTAACGTACATAACGTCTTTCACGTGTCAAACTTGAAGAAGTGTCTGGCTGACGAGTCTCTCATCGTTCCACTAGAAGAGATCAAGGTTGATGATCGTCTTCGGATTGTGGAAGAACCTGTAGAGATCCTTGATTACAAGATTCGTAGCCTACGTCACAGCAAGATTCGTATCGTTAAGGTTCGGTGGAACTCGAACCGGGGACCGGAATATACATGGGAACGGGAGGATCAGATGAAGTCTAAGTATCCTCATCTCTTTCCTAAGGAAGCGTTCGAGTCGAGGCATGTCTCTTCGGCAGCTGAATGAATCTCGGGTCGAGATTCCTTTTAACGTGGGGATGATGTGACAACTCGGGTAAATCTCTATTTTGGTTTCTATCTTTTTGTTTCCTTCGTTACTTCTTTTTGTCCTTTCTATACTTGTACAAATTTTCTGGACGAAAATTCTTTTAACGTGGGGATGATGTGACACCTGGCAAATTCGGGTTAACAACGTTGTCTAGATGAAAGTCTACCTTAGCGAGTCACGTGTATATTGTACTTAACTGGGTTAGTTAAGTCGGGTTATGGTTCGGGAACTATTGGTAAGTCTAGAAGATCATTGGATGTTGGTCTAGAGGTTCGATAGATGTCAGTCCTTAACCAAGTGTACAAACGGTGACGATTTGTAGGATCGTCAGGGCATACGGAACGTACGAGTCTCGAGTCCCGGGAATTGGTGAACGAGTGTAAATATGTGTATTTACTTGTGTTATGTGTTTACAATCATTATGTGACTTGTCGGTACATGAATATGCATTAACATATGTTAAAACGGGGTTTAACGCGCAAAACACACCAACATAGGGGCTATAGGCGATTAGGCTTGGTGGATAGCCTAATCGCATGACTTTGGGGCGAGTAGGAGGATCCCTATAGGCGAATAGGGCTAATCGCATGAACAGTCATGCGATTAGGCACCCTACTCGCGTATAAACCTGCACAATCGCATGGAACGGGCTGGACGACTAGAAACGCCTATAAATACAACACTTAAACTCCTAAACTCAATTAGACAAACCCTAGTCGTCCCATAACCGCCCCAAACACTGAAACAACCTCTGGAAGGCGATTTTGATCAAAAACACAAGGTTTCAAGGTCTAACCATCAATCTTTTACAATTCCAAGGTTTGATTCTCATCCATAACACTTTGTAAACGTTTTTAATCAATCCCTAATGGTCCAGACCTGTTCATAAACGAAAAGGCTTTCTGAAAATCGTCAATAAGAGTTATTAATCGGATTATAATTAATAAACATGCGTTATGGGTATGTGTGATTAGAAAGATAGGATTTTTATGAATCTTGATGATGTTTTGATGTGTTATCATGCTAGGTCAGAATTGATATTGATAGTATGATGATAGAAACCTGATTAATTGATTATTAGGGTTATTGTTATGTATGTTGGTATGATATTGCATGCTACGTGTATGTGTTGGATTGCTTTAGTTGCATGCAGGACTGATTTTACGAGGATGAACGAAGGGTTTTGAGTTAAACATGTTTAGGATAGTGTTTGGGATGATATTGGGTAGTTACACACGATCTGGATCTGAATTGGAACGTTAAACGCGCGAAAAACCGGAACAGCAAGACTACAGGCGAGTAGCCTTGCTAATCACATGTAGCAGGGGCGAGTAGACCCCCACTCGCGTGCCATAGGGGCGATTAGGCCCCACTCGCGTGACATGGGGGCGAGTAGCCCAATCGCCAGACAACAGGGGCGAGTAGCCCCTAATCGCGTGACCCAAGGGGCGATTAGCCCTAGTCGCGTGACACTTCATGCGATTAGCCTCCCTAATCGCGTGTACTGCTGCTGTAAGTGTAAATTAGCATTCCGAGACCCGATTTCACATGTAGTAACATGCTAGGAACCCCGTAACATGTCTAATAACTTGGTAACATATATTTGGATGTATTTCGGTGATACGTGAACTATGTGCTATAACTTGTTGAACGTTAACGTGTGTTAAGTATACTTGCGTTATTGTATGTTTTGGAGCGTAAACATAACACGGGGAGTCTCGGGTCACCAATGGGATGTCGAGTCTTGTACATTGGGTCAGTTAAACAGTCACGGTATTTTAAACGAACTTGGTTATGGTCTGGACATATAGGGACTAATTAACCTGCGGGTTATTAGTCTAAGTACTTGTAACTGTCGTATGTTAGGTCGCCACTGTACGGGACTAACATAGCAGCTGAGTTTACTCGGGATTAGGAGTAAAGCAACTTAAGGTGAGTTTACGGCCCCTCTTTTAAACTGGTTTACACTTTTCGGGGGAGAAAACATGTGTTAAAACAATTATGTGGTAACAACTGTCATACTATGGGTTTCTAACGTATACTACACGATCTTTGGAAGTCCCGGGGGGAACCATGAATGTGCGGGTTTGCACAACGGGGAAATGTGAATAGCGCTATTGGGAGTGACCAACCCCGCTCGTCGGCTTGGAGGGCCGGGCGAGTGCATATTGTCTCAAACAGGAACAACAGGAACATTTGGAACTATTCGGGCACAACAACTGGTATTCGAGTTAGTAATGGTTTTCCAATCGTGGTAGTAACAAAACGTACGCCTAGCTAGCGTATACTGGTTTTCTATTTGTTTTAGTATGGACAGGTGAACTTGGTACTTGAACTGCAAACCTGTAAACTCACCAGCATTTTTGTGCTGACGTAAACTT